>VXAC01004639.1:122161-150925 GCA_013399225.1 Rhipidura dahli | reverse complement strand
ATCATATTTATTATTGTATTACATTCTATTATATTATGTTTTATTGCATTATACATTTCTTCTGTCCCAAAACAGTAGCTTGGCAGCTTTCACATTTCTTTTTCATTGAAGCATGTAGATATTCTAAATATATTCCAGGACGGATAAAATAAGTTCTTATTACTCCTATCCATATACCTGATGGAAAAATGTCAGAAAGTAAACATTATATCTATATCTGATAGAAAGCTAGATAAGTTTTATGTTGAGCTCTAAGTAGGTTTATGCTTACTTTAATAAGCAATAAACACAAATAATACAATTATTTCTAAAGGAACATTTACAGATATTTCGAAGATAAGACACTTCAGTACATGGTCATTTAGGATTTTTTAAAAAAAATATAATAGGCATTGCATACAGAAGAGATAATCTGAGAATTTTTGACTAGGAAATGGTCTTAAAGTGGCTATGAATCTTTTAGTTGTATGATTAAGACTACCTTTATCTTCTCATTATAACCAAGACATTTGGTTTTAGTTTTGGAAATCTTATTCTCTACATTTACTCTTGATATTGACTTCTCTAAGAAGAAGTTATTCTTAGATAATTTTTTATTTAATTTGACTTGGCACATTTACTGGAAAGTAAATTTACTTGAAATTTAGAACTGTACTGCAATTTAGAAATCTCACATGGCATTAAAGGTTATGCTAAAGTTATGGATTCCTACCTGTAAGAGAATGTCTTTTAAACTTCAGTGTGAGTAGCAGCTTACCAGCCTGCTGAATTAATGACTAAATGATTTTGGAAGGAAATTACCTTTTAAAGTGTCAGAAGTCAGAAGATCTCAAAGAAATGAATATTTCTTTCATACTTCACATAATTTTGTTTCCTCATATGAGGAGTCTATATAAGAACATATTTCAAGCACAGTATTTAACACTCTTATTAAGGCTGTTTTGTAGTGCCTGGAAGGATCATAATGATTTTAAGATTTTGATTAAAATTATTACGGACAAGTTTCCAGCCATAATTTAAGACTTATCTCACTGCTGAATAATTATTATGTACTGTTTGTTTCCTTGTCTAGGGGAGCCAAGCCCCCCTTCAATTCATGGGCAGCCAGAGAGTGGCAAGAGTTTTAAACTTAGCATAACTAAACAAGATGATGGAGGTGCCCCCATACTGGAATATATTGTCAAATACCGAAGTGTAAGTATTTCAGTTAATCAAAATAAGTGAATCATGCTTGTTAATATCTGATTTTAATGCAGAGAAAATTGTTGCTCTTATTTGAAATTTGCCAGAGTGGTTTGTGTTCCAGAAAATAATTTTTAAAAAAATATATAGTATGTTAACTTTTGTGACTAGGTTGTAAATGCCAGATTATAAAATTAAAAAAAAGCACTCTGAAGGTATAACTGAAAATTCCTCCAATCAAGACAACTGTATTCTTTTTTCTCTTGCATAGTAAGCGTAGGACATCTGTGTTCAGCTTTTACAAACACAGTAAATCAGCAAATATTAAGGTTATACACTTAAAGGTTGTTTGAACAGCAAAATTGTAGTCTATTGTAAATGCACCTGTATTGATAGGGAGTTATAGTGCTGTGCTCCATATTAATTGTAAATGACATTAATTAGCTGATCATATTTCATATCATCTTTTTGCCTGAATTCCAAGTCTCATCTTACAAAAGCCAAATAATTGGCACATTGTTGGGAATTTCATGAGTTTCAAAGTATATATCTGTTGTTAGACAGCCATCAGGGAGAGTTTTTTGTCATTCTGTCAACTAGGCAGCTCTGTTTTGGTGTTCTCTCATCAAATATGGGCAAGTTTAGAAAACAGGCTTTTCTACAGTGCATAATTTATTGGAAAATGAAAAGTTGTGTGGGTTTTTTTTATTTATTATTATTGGTAATGTAGCTAAAATACATTTTCTGATGTACTATGTTTAGGCATTATTGGATTGAAGCAGTAGCTGCAGAGCTGGCAAAAGTGATGAGTTTCATTCCAAAGTGTGCATTTTTAAAAAATTCCCTTGTATCGTTTTAGGAAAATTGTTGTACTTTTATCTGACTAGACCCAGTAAAAAAAAGACATCTTACCGGAGTGTAACAGCAGAATTTCATGTCCATTAAGAGTGTAGAAAATTGGGAATGTAACATTGGATATCTAGGCATGTTAAATGGGAGGTAGTGAGGACAGTATTTATTCACAGAAAGCAGCAATTTTTGAGAAATTAACCATAGAACCTGTAGAACTGTTGGAATGTTACCAAAGAGGAAAAGATGGTTCCTTAACTTGTAATAGTTTTTTGTCACATTTCCTGATGTTTGCTATAATGCAACTTTTTGACTATAGTCGAGGGATTGTCCGAGTAAACCTAACCTGGTTTACATACCTAAACCTGGTATGTAAAATTATTCTTCTATGCTAATTATAACCAAAGCAGATTAGTAGCTCAAAATAAATAGAGAAATATTTGGTAACACTCTATTAAGAGTAGTCTGAGGGACTAACCTGAAGTTATTCTGCTATCACTGATCCCTAAATCTTAACTGACCTTCTTAAATTACTTTCTACCTAGTGAATACAGTTGACAAAAAAAAAAAAAAAGTCATTGCAAAGAAAACAAGGGTAGTAAAATATGCAATACTAGTTAAAAATGCAGTTTTTGCAGGTTTGGACTTCCTAGTTAGATTACAATGCCTCTAAGTATTTACCACTGAGTACAAAATAAACTGTTCAGAAATAACACATTCATGCAGCATATGGAATTTAATCTGATTTTATGTTTAAAATAAGCTAAATTCCTTTGGTTCTATCCCAGAAATATTTGGAAATCTGATTTTGATCTATTTTTTGACTAAGGCACAATATTATAGCACAGAAGATGACTTTTCGTATGGGGTGTTGGATGGTAAATGTGCAGTTCAAGCAGTAACTGGAAACTTAAAAGGTTACTGAAGAAGATAGCTTTTACTTGAACCTTGAATACTTAACTCCATAAACTTTCAATTGAAAAAGCAACTTGATTAAATTAAAGGCCTTCCTACAACAAAAGAAGCAGAATAATTTTTTGGTGTTTTAATCAGAAAGAATGAATGCTATTTCAAGTTCGGTTGACTGCTTATCTTCTATCTTCCCCATTGGTCGTGTTTAATTAGCTTTCCTAGAAGTCTTGCCAGCCCCATTATTAGCACCTGGACCAATTATTTGCTTGCATGTTTGAAGAGCATATTTGATAACAACTAATACGTAAGTGGCTTTTTCTTCAAAAAGTCAACTTGCCCATGTTTAAGTTTTATACAGATTTTTTTTTTTTAAACTGGGGGAAGGACAGCCTTTAAGATATTAAAGGGATGTTGCAGCCTGATTGAGGGCAATTGATAAGTTTTTTTCCTGGAAATCATGTATTTCATCCTGTTGAATATTCCTTTCCTAGCCTCAGTTTCTTCATATTATGGGCAAGAATTACTGACTACAATCAGGTAATAAGCAGCTTGACGTTTTCTTCTGTATTCCAGAGAATTAGATACTGTGCAATTTTTGTGAGTAACAGCCTCACTTTTTTTTCGTTCTGTTGCACTAAGTCAAGACACCCTGACAAAGCTTTATTGATGGAGTCTGAGGCTGATGGCATACATTGGCTTCAGAGTTACCTTAGGAAAGAATAGGAAGGGAGAGAATAAAACAAGGGAAAATTGTTCCCCAGTAACCAGCTGGAAAGTGCAGTGATGGCGATTTTCTAGAGAAGCATCCTGTCTGATGCCAGAGATGATCACCTGACCACAGTTCTCATAGGAACTCTATATTTTTTTTGATGGGGGCCAACTCAAGCCTCCCTTTTGTTCTTCCCCTTTTCGGTGCTGCCAGAGTTGATTGGGGCACACATGGTGACGTGCTGGTGTTTCACAACAGATGTAAAGCTTTTATCCATGTAAATGATGGAAATGTGTACTGAATTTGTTAATGTCTATCATTTGATGGGGTATTTGCCACATACCAGAGAAATAAATTAAAACTGGGAGAGGGGAGTTGAGGAGATAAGGAGGGTCAGGAGGAAGGAGCACTTGGGATACAGGGGAGAGGCTGTCACAGCAGCTCAGGGCAGGCAGGTGACCAGGCACAGACGGAGAAGAGAAAGGCAGGCTGCAAAGCAGCCTTTGGAAAGGTTTGACACTGCTTAGGCTCGCTTCGTAATGCTTAAAAAGAAAGCTCTGAATAGGTGTCTTAGCATTTTTATGCTTTCAGGTCACAGAATGCCAACAGTACCCTAGAAAAAAAAGAGAGTGGTGGGGGAATGGAGGGCTATTTTTGTTTTTCCCTAGCAGGACAAATTTTAGTAAATATTTGGAATTAAAACAGAACAATTAAAATAAATCTCTTTTATGATTATAAACCTTTTGGTAGAAGGAAGAAAAATTTACTAAAGTGACTGGTTTTTACGGGCCTAAAAGTTGCTCACCTGTTTTTGACCTGTGACAGGGTTACTGTTACTGCTCTGAAGTTTGGCAGACAAGAGTTTGATAGTTTGTGTGTTTTGCTCTAAAGAACATTCACTCTTCCATCATCTGTGTTGATGGAGGGCATGGTAATTTTGTTGCTTTACAGTGGGTTCTACAACAAACTTTATAAATATAGAATATTTTTAAGGAGATAATTTCTTATTTACTCCCACTCTGAAATATCTACCAAGAAACAGAAAATGTTTTGCACCTCTAGATTCTAGTCTACCTGACAGATCCTTGGACTTCCTGTGCATTTTAACACCATGTACATTATCAGCTGTTGTGTGCTTTGTTCAGTATCTGCCCCTGAACTTTATTACCCATTTTAATCAGACCTAGAAATCTGCAACCTAGTGTAATTAATTCTTGTGAAGTCAGTGCTTTAAACTATCGGATTTTCTTCTGTGAGGATCTCTTGATATTTTTTCCTGCCAGCTTTCAAGACAGTGTGGTATCTCCTGTCCATTTTTTTATCAGAGGGACCACCATAATAAGTCTGTTTGAGCTGAGCTTTCAGTTCAACAATTCAGAGAGGATGGAGAATAAGGGAAGAGTTGAAGGGGGTTAATCACTTTTTCTCACTTTTTATGAGATCCCAGAGAATGTGATTTTGGATACAATGTAGAATGACCATTAAAGAGAGACATGCTATTTTCTAGATTAGTAAACTGGTGCCTAAACAGTGTATTTGCTTTACTTCCACTGTTGTCAGGTGTGCCCTCAGTTTTGAGAAGCAGACAAATCAAGGTAGACTGGAGTTTTACACTGCTCTTTTTCATTTCCGGTTGGGTTTTTTTTGGTTTTTTGTTTGTTTGGGTGCAGGGGGTGGTGTTTGGTTTTTTTTTTTTGGGGTTTGTTTTTTTTTTTTTTTTTTAATAATTTTTTTGGTCAGGGTATTTAGGTGGTTAGGTTACAGCTGTCTGAAAAACCTAGCTCTCAGGTTCTTCTTAAATAAATTTGGCTGATGCTTATATTATGAAAAAACATGAAGCCAAAACTATATGAAGACAATATATACACATTTAAGAAATAATGATGTGAGGATTTAGTGACTGATTTTGTTTTATAATTTTGTGTTAATATAAGACTTAAAAGTAATGGAAGTAGGCAGTAAAATTGCCAAAATTGTAAAGGAATATTTCTGCATAATATAAAACAAAATAAGATGTAAATAAAGGAACAGTTTAATCTCTGATGTTGCAGAGCCCATCACAGTTTCTGTAAATGGGCATTTGTTGCTTGATATTAATGATTACTGAAGATCTTTATATTAACTCACCCCCAAATTAAAACCATTTGTAATTTAGAAGCTTCACTCCTTTTGTTGTAGAACACTCTGCATATGTAGAGCTTTCTATAAATTTTAAGTATTAATGACAGAACAACCTAATAAGGTACAAAGTGATCTCTTATGGTTCTCTCTTCTGCTCCTTAAGCTACCATTTAAAGGGTCTTATATCAAACTGGGATATTTGTGGGAAGATTTACCTGGCAGACCCATGATTTGTGTTCTTATCCCTCTTTTTCCATTTCTACACTTATAGTAAATCAAATGTGGGCACATTACTGAGCTCTTCTTAGGAGAAAGTACTTAAAAATGCAGTATAGCTGAAATAACAGCTATAATGAAGGACGTTGATGTTATTTTCTTTTTTTTTTTTTTTCTATTATTTTATTTTTCTTCTTTGAGAAGCTATAAGCAGACAGTACTCTGGAAGGTTTCATCTGTTTGTCTTTAGAACACACCTTGCTTTTCAGATACTTTATTCCTCTTCCTTCTAATTTGTATTTGTCACTCTTCATAAAATGCTTTCTGTCTTTCCACTCAGGGCTTGGTCTTTGTTTCATTTATCTCAATTCACGCAGTTGGCTTCAATTTCAACTAAATTATGGTATCTCTGGCATAGCATATGCAAGTATCCTGTTATATTTCAGCCCATTCATTATTTTTCACCTGACCAAATTATGGAACATCTGCCTTTTCACTTCTTCTGTCTGCAGAAGTGCAGCCTCATACAGAAATTTACAGTTTTCCTTCCAAGTCCTAAGCTCATTCTACTCATCATAGATTTTTGCAGTTTGTTTTCAAAATATAGTCATATATCCGTTCGCAATCTAGTTTTTTTTTTTCTCCTGCAGGAACTTTATGAGTTTGAATCTTTAGTTTCCAATTCAGTATATTTTTTGTCTTTCTGTATTTCTGAAACCCTTTGGAATTCCCCAGTATATTGACGTGGTGTCTCTGCACAATACTGAGATCATTTAGGGAACTAATGATTCCTCTCATGTTGATATTCATTGGAATCTAGCTGCAGTTTTTCTAACTCCTCCCATACCTCACCAATTTAAACAGCCATTAAAATAGGGTGCTACATTACACTGCTATTCCTAATGTCACTAAGGAGTATTTTCATATGCATATTGCAATCACTATTAGCTCCTTCTATTTCAGCAGTGCTGTGCAAAAATATATTTTGTAAAAGGAGTATAGCGTAGTGACAATGTAAGTGGATTCACTCAGGGCCAAGTCAGGTGATTGTAATAGAAAGTCTCCATCAGGATATGGGAAAATATCCTTTACAGAAAATACAATTTTCACTGCATGAGGAACAAACTTTTTTACCACACTATATTTAGATTTTTTCATTATTTGTAATGGATCTACCATTCTAATGCTTGACATTAGTCTATCACTACACCAAGCAGAAACTTTCACCTGGATGCAAATATTCCTGAAAACAAGTTTTGTTGGATTTTAATCATTCTCAGAACTGTCATGTGACGATACCAATGCTTATGCAGGAAAAGCAAGAAAGTTTATTGGAAGGTGAAGTCAGTATGGAAAAATCATCAACCTCAGAGCTAATAACAAATAAGTTATTGCAGCAGTGTGCATCAGGGAGTTTAGTCCATCCTCTGTTTACTGAAGACTGGGGACAAAAAACAAGTAAGTCATAAGGAGCATGATTGGTCCCTGAACTCTCAAAATTAGATGCTATTTTCTGTGAGCCCTGTATCAGCAAGGAGCAAGATGCTTCAGCAAAGAGCCTAAATACAAGCTGCTGAGTAGTTTGCAGCTAAAGTTATTCTTCCAGGTATTGTAAGTTTGTTTGGCTTTAAATTTTCCTGTATGATTTATACCCACTGATGGGTCTGTGTTGCTATATGGGTTGGATGGCCAGGATTTGTCTCTCAAGACATATTTTTTGCCATGTTATTGTAACTCAGTGTCTCGTAAGAGTAGGACTGCATTCTTACTGGATTCTTACTGACTGTTATTGGTTGTCCTTTGATCAAGATGACTTTATTGTGTGACAGCATATATTGTTTTATCCTTCTACCTATTAGTAATTGTGTAATTCCTACTTATATAAAAAATAATTAAATGCATTATGCACTCAAAGGAGCAATTGCAAAGGTAAGAACTCCAGATTCATGAAATGCCAGAATTTAGTTAGCAACCTAAGTCCTCATTTGTTCCTTTTGTATAGATATCTTAATTACCTGCATTCTGAGAAATTATGAGAATCCTTTTTTGTCTAGAACACCATCTTAAAGATTTGCATGTATCCTCTCATGGGTGTAGGCCTAATACTTCATACTTTCTCAATGATATTTATATTTCAAAATGTTCCTATATTGCTACAATTAATGTATATTTTCATTAAATAACTAATGTATGATACAAGCACAGCTGGACTCATAAACAATTCAAAACTGGGTTTAATGGCAAGTTTCTTTGAATGAGCATTGATCAAATTGTAATTGAAATGTCTGTATGAAATAAACTTCTTACATAATTTCTTCTTAGTGTTTTATTATATAAATGATTAGCTTGCTGTTCTATAAGATAAAAACCAGTATTTGAGCAAAGAATAAATGGAAGCCAAAAAAGTTTAAAAGGATTGACCACAAAATTCTCTAAATCCACACTGTGAAAACATGATAAGGAGTGGTCAAAATTATAAAAAGCCTGGGTACTCAGAACTCCAAAATTAGATTATTCCAATGTTCAGAACCTCTGTAAAGGAAACTCCATATTTTTTTGCATCATGTAGATACAGACTTTAGACAAATAATACAAGAGTTTGGGAGAATTGAAACACATATTTTCATCTTTACAGAAAGATAAGGAAGACCAGTGGCTAGAGAAAAAAGTACAGGGTAGCAGAGACCACATCATCTTAGAGCATCTTCAGTGGACCATGGGTTACGAGGTACAAATTACAGCTGCCAACAGACTGGGTTATTCTGAACCAACATTGTATGAATTCAGCATGCCACCAAAGCCCAACATTATTACAGGTAAGTTGATTTCATTGTCTTTTCTTGCTATGAATTATCTCCAACTCACAGTACACTGTGTGTAGTTGACCATAAGGTAGCTGAAGTCTTGAACTGAAAAAACATGAGACCCCAGACTTCATTAGCACCAAAAAATTTGATTCAGGATTCTTAAATGGGTCCCTGTCTCCTAGTAATGGGACCCTTTTCTCTTAGTAATAAAGTAATTTTTAAGTATAGAAGAAACATTCGTTTTTCAACCCTGTTGATGGCACTTAACAAGAAATACAGTTTTTAAGATACACGTGCTTTTTAAGTTGCCTTGTACCACCTATTGTCTGGTTAAGCCAGTTAATTTGCTAGAATAATTAATGTCAGTCCCATCTCCTCTGCTTGTGCTTTGAGCTACACATGTAATAATGGCATTTATTTTGGTGTCTGATGAGGTTAAGTCTTCAAAGAGGCTTCTTTAGATACTGTTTGAATGATTCCCCCAACATAGTGACCAAACAGTCTTCTGTGAGGTTGATTTACAAAATTTGAAACCTATAGAAACTTTGTTCATATTTTAAAGTGTGTAAATAGGAAGGTTTGATATTCCATTTAAGAAAAGCTTCATTTTGGTTAAGAGTGAGTGTATGAGTTTTAATGTTTCCTAATATAAGGCTTTATTTTGATGCCACAATGTAAAATTCTTTAGTTAACAATAAACCTAAATATGGTAATTTCTGAAGTATTATGGGTAATTTTAGTTTTTATAAAGCAAATGTTATGAGGAAGAGATCTTAAAATTTTAAAATTATGAGCTTTTATCTTTAATAATAATTTCCAAATTAGATAAGTGACATTATTACCACTTGAAAAATCAGGTTCTAAATCCTCTAACATAGTATTTTCTGACTCCCATTTTTAAAACTGTTAGAGTATTAGGATCAACAAAAAACTTGCCAAATAAATATAATGGCAAATATATTAAAATGTAAACCATATCAATACCTGTGTTTCAATATGAACACCTGACTAGCATTAATCTAGCATTGATACAGTGCCAATGAGCTGGAATGAGTCATGGACTAGCATTCCACCAGAAGATTTTGAAATAACTGGCTATTTTTATTCTTGTCTACTGTGAGTTTTCTTCAAACATATTTTCAGGAAAGTTATCTCATGATCTCTGCAACATTTTTGAATATTCCATGGCAGTATTTTTAATAATGAAAGTATTGTTACCTTTTATTTATAGAAAATACATTTGTAATTCATTTGTAGACTCAGATCTAGTTCTAGTACAAATATTTGTTTTATGCACTTGAATTGAAGTTGATTTACATCTTGATTGAAATTCAGGGTCTCAGTAGATTCTGTGTGCTTGTTTTTAAATGGGCAGGGGCTTTTGACTGCCATCATTCAGAAATAAAATTTCCCGTGATTGAAAAGGGAAAATGAATTGTAGGGAAACTTATTGTCCCAAGGAAATAAAAATATTTGTCAAGTAGAAAAACATGTAAAAACTCATTTAGGGAAGGGATAAGCCATTTTTCAATTTTGTATATTTGAAACAAAAATCTTACTTCTTTTGTAGTGCAATCTAACTTTAGCCTGTTATATGAACTATTCCATCTTATTGCCACACCTGCTGTAACAGAGAAACTTAATTTTCCTCTGTAAACCATAACAGAGGTGGTCTCTAGATATTCAAGTAAAAAGTAGCTTAGTTAATTTAATTTCAGAAGAAAGATAGAGTATTTTCTCTCTAAAAACAGTTTTATGGGTACTTAGGGGCTTTTTCCTTTCAGTGCTCTCCCATAACCTCTAAGCAGTTGTAAGAAGTCTGTTACACTATTTAGCTTCAAGTCTTCTTTGTATGAATAATTACTGCAATTATGATTGTGGAACTAATTAGTTTCCTTGACAACTGTTTTTTCAAAGCCTGGAAAAGAGTGTGAAATTCTCATCATAAGAACATTCTGTAGGCAATTTTTAAAAGTATGTCAAAAGACACTTAGAATCAGTGGAACATTAATGTTCATGTTCATGAGTCAGCATGATTGTCTTCTTTTGAAATTGCATAATATTATTATGACAATATAGTATATATATATATATACATAATGCTGCAAAAATATGAATTTAATCTATTAAAACTTGATAGATTTTGTGTATAAAATGCTTAAGTTTGAGCAGAAGTATTATTTCTGCTGTCAATTAAATGTGATGATGCACTATTTGTTTGCAGCTTAGATATTAACAGCTAGGCATCTACAGATGAGTTTGAAAAAGAACACAGGCAACAAGAATGAAACCAGATAAACTTTTGAATGAAACCTGCATCATTTGTCCTGTGCCCACTTAGTAGCTACAGTAACTGAGGTTTCCTTTCATGTTATTATTATAATTATTAGAAAAGCCTCTAAGACTCCTGAAAGTTTTCGTCTGTATTTGCCTAAATCTCTGGCACTTCAGCTGAACTGAGTGTTTATGTCTGGCTTGAAATTTAAACAGAAATAAACCTGTAGGCCCTATGTAAGCAATCTCATAAATATTACTTTTCCCAAGAGAATTTTGGGATCCCATAAATATCTTCTTGGTTATCTGCATATAACATAATATCCTGGTGAAGTCCATGCAAGCTAATGCAATGAATCAGAGAACTGAAGGGAGATGGAGGCCAGGATATGTTGGTTGTTCTTCAGTGGGTGCTTAGCAGGGAAATAGGAGTTGTCACAAGAAATAAAACTTTGCTTCTAAATGCTGTAGAAGGAGCTTGTTTGGGCTTTCAAAAGCCACTGGATATCAGGCAGAAGTAGTAATCCCTAGAGACAGGAACTGGAAGCCAAAACTCTACTTATGTGAATACACAACTCCAGTGGGCACTGAATCCACAGCTTCCTAGGGAAGCGTGCAAGTACCAACTCCTGGCTGTGAGTCAAATTCCATGATAATACAATATGATGATCTTCCAGTAACAGTCTTTGCTCTGGGAAGGAGCTTGAGGCTGCAAATTGCTCTCTGGCATCAGGGAGGTGCACAAATGAGACAGACATTCCTTTAAATTTTCACATGGTTGGCCTCAGCAGCCTTCAACTGTAGATCAACTTCATTTCATAACGTCTGCTCCGAGGCCTGTAGCACAGCATCCCCTCACTGGGTCACCCACATCTGGGATCTGTTCCTCAGAATTTGTAATCCTTTTAGTGAAAGTTTCCTGATTTTCTGAAGGGTTTATCAATGAAAACTTGCACTGACTTTGAGAAATATCCAACAAACCTTTTTAAAACATTTTGCTTTAAATAACCATATATATAAATTTATTCATGATGCATATACATATACATATATGTATTGTTAGTGAATATTATAGCTATAGATATATATATATGCACAGCATTTTCTTTCCTACTTTTTTGAGTTATTTTTTGTGGTTACAATTCTGCATTTGTATTTCACATTTCACTTAGGCATATGAACATGTATTTTAGAATCATGCTTGAAGAAAGAGTGTCACAGTCTTAAAGGTAGTATTTTATGTGTTCCAAAAGCACACTAGGGATGTCAGCTGGCAATACTTGCAGGCAACAACCTAACCTCAGTGTGTTTGCCTCTGAGTGAAGTATTTATCACACTTTTATTGCTGATTTGTAATATTTTAGAAATTTTTCTTCTGGCCTCTCTATACTATTAAGTTTCCAGTCCTGTAGGATTCTCAAAGGAACAATGTGCTTTAGCTCTTTATCCATGTTAGGAGAGCATGGACTAATCTCTGCAGCCACAGAAACCCCTGGGAACAGCCAAAGTCCATCAGCTCCCAGAGCTGACCATGCAGCCCATGTATATGGGCCCTTTCACTCTTTCTCTGCAGCGAGAAAACAGAGATCCTGTCTTTGTACCCCACAGCTGCTACAAAAGTGCCCAAATCTGTTGTCATTCTGAACCATTACTGTTGCAACCTAAAAACACATGTACAGGTTTATACTAAATCTTAAAAGAAGATGGATGAAGGCGCTAAAAAAGATACTTTCTTCAAGGGTTAAATATATTTTCAGAAATTAGCAGCAGATTTGTGCAGGTGCCATCTTCCAAAGGCTTTTATCCAGTCAGTGCTGTTACTTTGAAAGGGCAGTAGATATATAAAAAATGGTTCCAACTTGTGTTATATCACTGAAGAAGAAAAAAATTGTGATAACAGTTAATAACTTGGTGCAAAAGTGGGAAAAAGGAAAAAACATTTCGGGGTAACAAGAACCTCTTAGATCCATTTTTCTCACTTTTTGATATTGGTTGTTTGAAGGGGTTTTTTTTGTTTCCAATACTGCATGAACTATAAGAGTAATTTTTTATATCCATGCCTGGAAATGTTTTAATCCCTTGAACATCTCATTTTTTTTTTTTTCCAAGCATTTCTTTAAATCATATAGTGGAAGGCAAAAGAGGCACAACAATTCATAGTATTTTCTCTCATCACCACCAGTAGAAAAGATGATAATCACCATGTCAAACATGATTTTTATCGGTGGTTTTTACAAAAAAAATACAACAGGATCTGCAGTGGTCTGGATGTGAAAGAAAAAATAAAAGTAGCTCTTATCATTGTTTCAGGTATGTGTATATATATTAGGGTTTGCATTTATATATATATACATTTTATGATGTATTACTAGAGCTTTTGAGCTTTGTGGACAGTGTTTTTTTAGAATAGAACTAGGTTAAAGTTTTTCATCCAGAAACTCAAAATTAGTAATTACAGCAAAACAGAAACAAGTTTCCCTGATTCTCACAATTTTCTTTCAGGGCAAGTGTTTTTCTTAAATTTTGCTCTCAGTCAAGCAATTAGATGACTTTTTGGGGATAGAAGTAAATGCTGTATGATCCCGTTTTTCTTGCTGTCAGCTCTTGCTATCAAAGAGCAGACTCCCTTGCTGCACCCTAACTCTACATCCATTCAACCCTTGGGCTGTTTGGGTGCCCTGGGGCACAGTTTCCCCAGCTCTGAAGGGAATTGCCTCTTTGCTATGAAGGGTTCACTCGCTGCTGACCGTGCATCCACTAAGAGAAGCCAAAATGTCACCTTCCTCACTCATGATCTGTTCTGCACCACAAAAGTCTGTAACATTTGTTGAATGACCATTCTGACGGCAAACTTCCAAAATGAATATCTATTGTGTCCTTTGAAGCATTTTCAATTAAAAGATTTTAAATCATTTCATATCTGTTTGAATTCATATTTTATGTGATTACAGCCAAGACTCAAGGTCAGCATATAAGATGAAATCAGGCTTGCAGGACCAAAGCTTCTGCTGTCATTTCCATTAACCTTTCTTGCCTGGAGAGCACATTGCTGCCTCTTGTTAAACTTGTTGTCCAACAGCATCCCCAGGGCCTTTTCTGCAAAGCTGCTTTCCATCTGGGTGGCCCTTAACCATGAACTGGTGACCAGGATTGCTCTTTTCCAGGGGCAGAGATTTGCACTTCCTCTTGTTGAACTTCCTGATGTTCCTGTCAGCCCATTTCTCCAGTCTGTCGAGGTTCCTCTGGGTGGTAGCACAATTGTCTGGTTCATCAGCCACTCCTCTGAGATGTGTGTCATCAGAAAAGATGCTGAGGGTACTCTGTGCCCCATCATCCAAATCTTTGATGATTTTGAACAGGATTGAAACCCATATTGACCCCCTACTTGGCTTCTGATACCTATTCTTAATTCTAGGAAAAGTTATGTTTCATCATTAAATTAGGAGAATTGGGGGGACTTTCAGTCTTCTTCTGTATTCTCTTTCCACAGAAAAAGCTAGAAAGGCTGCCAGTAGGTACTCGAACCAAGACCAAATGTCATTACTTGTGGCTTACAAATTGCCTGTTTGAATCTCCATAAAAAGACTGTAGAATTTTTCAGACTTGGCCTGATTTTAAGCCTATGGTTTGTGATTACACTGCCTTTCTGTGTGTGTGTGTGTATGTGTGTACATGCCCAAACATCCATCAGTTTGTGGCTTCTTATAACTTTTGAATATAGTTGACAATTTCACTAAATTTGTCAGAGAATGGAGGCTTCAAAATTAAAACATTCCTATATTTTTTAATAAAGTGTTATCTGACAATAGAAGTAAAATTCTCTGTAGCAGAGTAGGCAAAATTTTGTATTAAGCCCTCACACACTTCTAACACTTGGAATGATTTGGAAAAGAGTAGTTGAAACTTTCTGACTCTTGATCCTTATACCAACCTGGATAGCAGCAGTAAATTTAAACCACAAAAGAAAAACACAGAAGAAGTTTGAAAGATTTTCACAGGTAAAATTTCCATTCCAGGGATCTGAAATTTTAAGTCGATAATTAGTATCTCTTTTGTGCAACTGTGTGCATTACAGGATTTCTCAGTCTGTGTCTACAGATCTGACTAGTTAAGGTTTTAGCTAAATCTAAAATGAAGAACAAAGTGCAGGAGTCAAAAAGGAAAGCCTGTGGGATATCCGTCTCCTTGGAGCTCTGATCATATTCCCAAGGCAAGGAAGAGCTGCAGCATTATTCTTGTGAAGTTGCCTGACTCATTTTCTCATAAGCTGAAGGATAGTTGTAATTCCAAAATCTGAACTTGAAAATGAAAGCTTTTGTCTGACTTTTTGTTCAGATCATAATCCTGAGCTAAAAGTGTAAAGTAAATTTTTCAACCAGTATTGCTGTGATGGAAGAATAATTTTATTATTTTATTTTCTGAAGAGAATAGAGAGATGAAATGTATCATTGAGATCTCCTGCTTTGAGAGCAGAAGTTGGTAAGAATTGCACCAGTCAGATTAATTAATATCTAAAACTTCAGAAAGATAGCAGCCCCCACAAAACCTGTTTGGTTTTGTTTTGTAAACCAATACTAGAATTTGCAGAATAAGAGTGATTTCTAATCAAATCCTGGAGATTATCATTGTTGAAAGTGATAGGGCGTGTTCTTGCTCTAGGCTAAAACCAGCTTTGTGCTCCATTCCCTGCAAAGACCAAAGTTATTACATGAAAAGGGATAGAAATCCCTCACTAAAATTGATAGAACTTATTTGATATGAATTGGGAAGAGAGGCAAAAAGGCTTGCACCATCTGTGCCATCAAAGATGTTAATAGGAAAAAATACACTGTTTTTTATAAAATCTAATTCTTACGGTACATCACAGACAGTACCTACCACTGAGTAGCAGAAGAGCTACAACCAAGGAATTATTCTGTATTCTCAGAATTTCTGCTTCAAAAGGAATTTTTTTTTTTTAATCATATGAATTTTAGTTTGCTTATCTTTTTGAATGCTATGAGGAAAAAGAAAATCACTACAGATGTTGAATTTTGAAGTGCAAGGCCACACTTTACAAGTATGGCACTATAATCCTTATTTGTTGTAGGTAATTGCTAGCATTGTGATGATTTATAATTAAAACAACCCTGAGTGCCAATTAAAAGATGAAAAGCTTAGATATATTTTCTAAAAATATTTAAAAGCTGAATTATTAAAGTCAATGTGGAAGTTTAATGTGCTCAAGGTTTGTGGGTTGTTTTCTATGAGTATATAGACCAAACTATTAAGTTTAGTCTAAACTAAAGAATAAGAACTGTTTGTGAATTTTGAACAGCTTGAGCACAATATGAATCACTGAAAACACCACAGTAGAAATATGGGCAAGAATGGTATAATGTCCCTAATTGTTATTAGTTTATTTATATTGCTGCTTTTTCTACTTGATAGTTATCTATGTGTGATAGTTATTATGTGTATTTGAGCAAGAACAGAGACATTTGTGTGATGAGATAATGCATTGTTTAAATATTATGCATACCAGACTATATTTAGCTTTATAGTTTTCATCTGCTTCCATTAGATTTTCTTAAATCAGTTTTAAAGTAAAGATTTAAACAAGGTTATTGCTTATACTGCACAAGGTTTTCTACATTTTAATTTCTTTTGAAGTCTCTTTCAAAGTATTAGTTTAACACTGGTATTAGTCGCTATAAATATAATTTTTGTGTCACTGTAGCTGGAAAAAAATCTAGTCAATACACTATATAATACATAAACTTGACTGTATTATTTGCCAAAAGTGAACCTTCAATATAAATATTTGTGGAAAAAATATATTCAAACTTTGTGATTGTAACCAGACATACTGTGAGGACATGAATGTCTAAGAAGCTACTTTGTTCCCACCCCAGTATTAAAGTCACTATCTAATTACCCAGCTGCATGTGCTAATTGCATGGGTCATTCTTATTTCAGTTGGACCTGTGTCCATATTACTGAAGCCAGTTTTCACAGCCCATTGTGAACTCCTACAATAATTCAGGAACAAGATGAAGCCATTAGCAAAGAGAAAAAGATAAACAAGTTTGATTCTTATTGTGTATGATTGGAACCTTCTTTTTGTGTAATTATTGACGCACTTCTAGTTTCTCCTTTTTAGCCTATGGGCTGGTGTTTCTCCTTGCTTTAAATAGTCAATAGTCACTATTTCTGATAGGTGTTACATGGCAGTTTTGTGAGTTCCATGTGCCTCCAACAAAAAGTCACATAAAAATTGTATTTAGAATGGGCTTGGCTGAATTGTCTCAAGGGGAAGCAAGAAACATGCTTCAGGTTAAGCACTTAAATAAATTGTTTTAAAATTAGCCCAAACAGTTTTCCACTTTGACTGCAGTGGAGGACCACATGGCTGCTGTGAAGGTACATCCTTTCCACAGTTTGAGTACCATGTCATATAGATTTGGCTGGGGTACTCCAATGGTTGCCATTCCATCTGTGCTTTAATCATAACTTGATGCTTTTGATAAAGTAATATCTTTCAAGTGACTGTCTTTGGCATAATGTAAATATTAATTTTTTTTCTCTTTTTTCTTTCCCACTGTCACTTTTTTTTCCTTTTGATACTTTCTTTTTCATGTTTCCTCAACTTTTCCACCTTTTTTTCCTAAAATGTACTTCTTTTTCACACTCTTGATTTTCTATAACAATTCTTATCCACACAGATAGATGCTGTGAAGCTACTAGACGTGAAAATGGAGGCCAGTCCCTGCAGCTGAATGCTGCTGTTTTCTCTCTCACTGTAGTCATAAGTTTCTGGTACATGCTTTTATACTGTTGATAAGGCAAGCAATATGTATTCTTCCTATCTCTCAAGTTTTTATTTGCAAAGTAAACACAGTAAAAAATTTGCACTTTTCTATAGCTCTTCCAAAGTTTCCACTCCTAGTCAAGATCCTAAATATTGTAATTACTTCAGTCGGTGTGTGCAAAATTCTTCATCTGGCTTTTTGGAAACCTGGTAAGACAAATTCAAGAGATGATGCTTGACACTCCAGTCTGAAAGATCATGGAGAATCTGACTTACTGAATTTGATCAACATGATTTGATTCTATTTTCTCAAACAGATTTTGATTATAAGATATCCATGCAGAGACCTTACCATTGTCAGTCACATGATTTTCCAGGTTACCTGGAGAGTAACAATTCATCTTTCAGGAGAGTATTTTCATTGTGTACCAATCCTTTCCAAAGGGTTCTTCTTGCACTGACTTCTGACACAAAGTACTTAAAACTTTATGCTTAATAAAAAATGTTCAAGTCCAGGCTGGATGGAGCTCTGAGAAACCTGGTCAGTGGAAGGTGTCCCTGTCCATAGCAGAAGGTTGGATGATCTTTAAGGTCTCTTCCAACCCAGGCCATTCTATGCTTCTTTGATATAGTCATGTTTTGTACTTTCTAATAGATTTTAACAAGCATCTCTTCCCTAACTAATTATTTATGAATTGTTTTATTTGGTAGTGTTTAATTTCAAATACTTATTCTGTGCCTCTCCACTGCCTTGCCTCAGGAGATAAAATAGGTCCCTGCCCACTAAAGTCACTTCTTGTAACTGCAAAGGTGCCACATTTCATTTCATGGCAGCTGTTGGACTTGGAAGCTCCAGGGGTTCAATTTTGACCTGTAATAAAAGTAGAAAAAGCATTTTTTTCCTATTTTACACATTGAAAGCGTGGCTTATGAGCTCTGCAGCAGTGTGTACAAAACCTCAGGAAAAAGTTTTATTTAGTAAGAGTCCACATAGATATTTTATTGCATATATTTGATTTTAAAATTTATGTAGTTTTCTAAGATTATGGTTTGTTTCTCTGTTGCATACAGAATAACCCAAGAAAGCAACGCACTTTAAAGCTAAGGTAGAATTAAATATTTATTTTAAGACAATTCCATTCAAATAGTTACTAAATATAACAAATATGATAAATTAACTGTACATGTTGATTTATTCCTCCTTATAGTTCTTACCTTTTGGTGTTTAAAAAATCATCTTTCAACTTGGAAGTTAATTGGTCAAATTTAAGTGTCTGTATATCTTCACTCAGTTAAAGCATTTTCTTATTTCTAAGAAATATTGATTATGATGATTTTTCCCAGTTTCAAAATATTTTTTGAAGTCTTTACTTTAGAACATCATTAATAAAACCTCTCCTTATCTAAACCAGATAACAGTCATTTTAAAAAATTGGACTATGTCACAAGTAAGCTGTCTTCAGAATGCATGTGTGTAAGTCTACAGACTAGTTTATGGACAGAAATACTTTAAAAAATAGTTCACATATTTAGTGTAATAAAGTAGCTGGAATTAAAAAGGTTGCTATGTAAAAAACATTGGTTTTATTGTGATCTGCAGAAAATCTCTCACTTTAAAGTTGAGCCACTATTCCATCCATGGCCCTTGCCAATATGTTCTGTCACTTTATCTTAATGTCATGACATTATTTTGAAATTAATTACATTGAAAAGTGCCTGGCATAGTTTGGTAATGAAAGACATTTTCTCTTCTAATTTCATAGGAGTTGAAACTTTGGATTTGTAGTTAAGGTCAGTCAGGTAAAAACCCATTTTTCCATGCACAAACAATGTGAATTTATGTTTTTACTTTGTAATTTAGTTGTATAGGTGTTATTCTTCCAATATAAACTATTTATTTTTTAAATGATTTAGTGCTTATTGAACCAAGAGGCAGTGACTAATGAAGGCTGACTAATATTTTCAACAAAACTTTTCATTTTAACTATGTTACAGTGGATTTCGAATTACTAGCTACACATAGGTAACCAAAAACTTCCAGATCTCAGAACACATGTTCTGAGTATAACTTGGACAAGTTCTGTTGCTAATGCTAAATTAGCATTTAGCATTAGTATTTTTAGTGGAAGGATTGCCTTGGGCAGGAACTTTTTGCAAGAGGTTTCATTTTTTTTCTCTGACCATTTTGAAAATCCAGGTAGTGAAAGTGTTTGTTGTTTTCACTATTGCTTTCTGTGGTAACAAAACAGAAAGAACTGCAAGGGTGTCTCTACTTACCATGAAAGAACTGATGTCTGGCTAATATTTAGTAAGTAGATGATGTAGTAGATGCTAAGGGGGAAAGAAACCCACAGCACAAGCACACTACAAACTGCTGCTGGGAGATCTTTTTCAATCTGCAGGAGCTAAGTTGTGCACAAAAAACTGGGATTTCCTTTTGGTCCAGGGGAGCAGCAAATCCTTCCTAGGGTCTTCTCTTTGCAGTCACATCCCTTTTGCATTCTGATCCCATTGTAAGACAGGCACTGCATGCACATGATTGAACAGAATTTACTCTTGTGACACACAGTTTCTGTTCTGAACAGTAAGAAAACCAAATTGTAAATCCAATCAAAACTAATGAGCACCTGCGATTGGATTAAAGAGTCTTGAGTAACACATTGTCTCATAAACTGAAAAATAGAATAGGGTCTTGTAAGGTTGTATAGACGGTCTGATCCCAGTATTTCCTTATTTTGTAGCATTTTCCTAATTTTCTAAAATTTTAAACCTTAATGGTATTCTACTAAATGTTGTCTAACATATTTTCACCTTCCATATACTTATCACTGTTCTTCTTTTAATGAAGAAAGACAGGACACTGCAACAGGTATGCATTAAACCAGAAAAATGAAAATTCCCATCTAATTTTTCTGCTCTGGTTAGACATTTGAAGACCTCTTTATGAGCTATAAATTTATTATCTTAGCAAGTCATTCTAACACTGCAGATAAGTATGTAAGAAGACAAGATAGGAATTAGGGCGCAGAGACTGATCGACTGTGAACTCTCCAAACATACTGTGAAGGAGATAATGAAAAGCCTTGAGAAATTTTAGAAGCTAAATATACATTATAAATGGCAAGTTGGCTTTTATCCTCAGTGTCACAATGCCAGTGGGATAAAGAGACAAATTTGGATCACTTATCTTTTTTTCCAACTGGTAGTAGCTTTGGCTGGAAACTACATAAATTTCCTCCATTAACTGAGAGAAATTTTAGGTCTGCTCCAGCTTAAATTATTCTGTGCTTTTTATTTTGAGGTTATCAAGTACTTTGAATGTGATCCTTTTCTTTTGGCCCTCCTCTTCCCATCAAATTCCAAAGAGGATGAGTTAAAACAATATTGTAGGGATTATGTGACTGCAGAGCCAGGCAGTTCTGGGCAGTGACCCAAAACATCTGTAATGAGAAAGAAAAAGTGGAAGAGAGTAATGTCCTTGGGTTGTCATATATCTCCTCAGAGATATATGGAATAAGTAACACAGCTTTGTTTGTAGTTCTTTATGAGGGTTTTCTAATTGTATCCCTAAAAACAATGAGAGTGAGACTATTTCCCAGTATTTTGGACAATCTGTGGGAACAGTCAGAAGATTTTGAAATCTTGGCTTCTTACAGACAAGAATGAGGAAAAAATGAACAGAGACATTTTCAAATTAAATTATAATTCATAGGTATAAACCGAACAGCTTAAAATTGTAATTTGAACTCTATTAAAATGATAAATATGTCTTCACAAATTGAATTCGATATACTGCTGACATTAGTATTTAAATGTTAGATAAGTAAATTTGTTCCTTTGAATGTTGTAATTGTAAAAGAGAGTTTAGGCTTTATGACTTACAGTGTAAAATGTTATCATTTTTTTAACATTGTCACATATTTTGAAATGCTAATATTAAACTGTCTGTAAGACTGAGGTCCTAAAATATTCTATGCTGAACTTATGCCTTAAATCCAAATTGGTGGCACAGAAACTTAAAAAGGGTAATGATTATTCTGTGATATAGCAGTATATCTCTAAGGAACAATATTTTTAAAGTGTTCTGATTTACAACCTTTGGAGTGCAAGGCTGGCTTCTTTCCTAATCAGATTTTATATGTTGTCTTTCTTCTTTCCAGAGTTTTGACAAGTTCCTAACATTTACAAATTGTTCACAAATCAATGTATTTAGATAATGCATCTCCAAATGCAATCCTTTATTTACTGCTGTAGGGTTATAAGAATATAAATTGCTGTCTCACTAAATAGGAAAAATATTGCCCAGAAATAGACATGTATATTGTATACATTGTGAATAAACTATAACTTCTGAGTGGTTTTATGAGGTGTACAAAACATACTGTTACCAAAGAACAAAAATACATTCCATTTAATTTTCTTGTGACAGTATAATGCTAAGCACTGATGCAAAAATATGATATGCATGTGAACAATAGTAATTTAAAAGATAAACAGACATGGTGATTTAATTGCACATGTAACCATATGACCAATACTCAATCAGTTTTCAGGGTCTTACCATGGACTCTCTTTCCATCATGGAAACCTGCATAGGCACCACTCAAATGTGTATGCAAACGTGAAGTTAATCTAATTAAGCCTGAAAAAACAGGTGTTTTTTTTTTTAAAGATATAATGGAGATTCATATACAATTTGTGATTGAGCTAATAGTTGCCAATTCTCTACCTGTTGTCCAGTATGCTGATGATTTCTAATTGTTCATTTTTTCAGTAATTTTAGGAGCAAAGGAAAAAGAAAATATTACTTTTAGGAAGCAAGTTGAATATTATATAGAGAAATGTAGCTTCTGAGGTCTAAAATGGCATCACTGAAAACTTTGCTACATTTAGGGCTCATTTATGCTTATCACATTTACTTCATCCATTCATTTTCTTCAGGCATATGAGGAATGTTCAGTTTTCCATTGCTACATATTTATCAGACATAATGTAGAAGTGATGGAAAGTCTTCTTTTCCTTTTCATGTCGATGATATCTTAATATTAAGCTGATGGCATCGAATATCAAGTGTAGAGATCAACCAGATATGTTTAGAAACAGTAGCTGTATGTAAGCTCTACACTTGGGAGCCATGCTAAGTTTAGATATTTTACAACTAGAGCAAGAAACTGAGGTAGGAATATGTTAATTTACTATAGGTTCTGAAGTCCCAAGAAACTGTAGTAGTTCTTTTCACCATAGTACCATTATGTTGTATGATGTTCTTATTAACAGTTCTGTATACTTATTTTACATGTTTAACATTTTTGTAGAGGCAATTTCCAGTGCATATTTTATTTACATAAAATTTTAATTTTAATACATGTATTAAATACATTAATACATAAATGTAAGAGAAGCAAAGTAAAGCTTTTTCAATGTATATTTCCAATAGAATTACAAATGAAAATATATACAATGTTCTAAAAACTAATTCTGTGAAAAATATTGGATATGCTGCAACATCTGTAAGTTTCTGTTTTCAAAAACAGTGTGAAAGGCAAGAAAAAGATCTGGATTTAAAGTAGTTAATTTTCATTTGTGAAACATTGCTTTTTTTAATCGTTCATAATTCACTACCATTTTGCTCCACTGATTTTCTTCATGCATGCAGCACTTGTTGTCATTTCTGCTTTTTCCCTGAAGAATGTGTGCATGGTGTAACTGTGATGTCCCTCAGCACCTTTCCAAACACAATGTCAAGAAATGTATGTAACTTTGTGTGTCTTTCATCTGTTGTTCAAAGTTCATTTTAGTTCATGAAACTTCTGACTTCATTTTTTGTAATAAAGAAAACTGACTTAAAGCATTTCTATCTGTATTTTCTTTATTGCTGGTAAATGCTCTTTTTTTCTTGTACTATCTACATGATATATTTTGTGTCTGAAGAGATTTTTTAGCATTGTATCCATATTTTTTCTACAGTTTCTTATCCATTAGTGAATATAAAAAAAAAAAAAAAGAAACAACAAAACCAAATCAAAACCAAAAATAAAAACAAAACACACACACACATAAAAACCCCACACCACCACAAACATCAAAGTCACTAAAATTAGAAACTCCTGAATTTTAAGTTTGGTTCATATTCGGTGGCTGCCATGCTACTGCACTAATGGAGCAAGTATGTGCAATGTCTGTACAAATATGCAGCCTGAGCTTGATCCATTCTGATTTAATCTTCCTGATGGAAGTTGTATCCCCAAAGGCAGATGTTTTAATACTGGGAAAAGCTATACCCTACCAAGCAGGACTCTGCTGGATGTTGCAGTTGTAGCAGTCTAACATTTTCAAGTAAAAATATGCACCATACACTGGCAGCACTTATAATATTAAACTGCTCTTTTTGTACCTAATGCTATAAAATAATTACATATTTAAAATATGTTTCCAAGAATTACTTACCAAAACTTTTGTGTTTAAATTTACATATGCCTTAAAGAAAATGCTGTCAATCCTGACATATTTTCTCAATTTAAATACAATCCCAAGATAGTTTGACACTTTTTCAGGTCTGCTGGCTACAGTACTCTACTTAGAGTTGTCATCCACTATGAAGATGCCAAAATTTTTCATGTCTCTGTGGTATGTGCACAGCATGATTTTGAATTCTCCTAAATGAAGCAATTAAAATAATTTATCCTTTTATGCAGTAGCAGTACTGAAACCACACATAAGTGTATGTTCTCAATACTCACATCAATCTTAATTAATCTGCAGAGGATCTTAGAAACTCCTCCAAGAGACATGTTCAGTAAATTTGCTGTCAGTTTGAGTGGAGGAAACCAGGACAAAGAAACTTATTTCCCCAAGTCTATTGCAAACCTGGGTACAGTGCTGATGCCATGAATGCCACAGTGCAACCTTTCCCTCTCAAGGCACAGGAAGACTGGAATCCTCTGCCTGCATTTTTCTGGGGCTTTCCATGGAAGGAGGCAATGCTAAAAAAATACCCTTTACTATGGTGTCTGAGTAAATACATGAAAAAAGAGGCTGCAGCTGTAACCTGATAACTCTTTAGTCATATTAGAAATGCTACTGAAGTCTGCTTAGGGATAGTTTGATTATGCAAGGAATCTTTTTTAAAAAAACTTTGCTTAAAAAAACAGTAAATAACAACTCCAGAGAACATTCTCACAACACAGCATGCTTTCTCTAGTAAAGAAACCTTTTTTTTCTTTCCTTCCCCTTGTTATCCCTCAATGGCCACAGACAAGACACTATTGCCAGAAACACTCGAGCTGCTATTTACATTACATTTCTTTTCTTTAGCTATTGCATTTATGTCTATTAGGACACCCTCCTATGAAAAATGTTGTAAAGGGCCATTAGAGTAAATGAGAACTCAAGATCTAATTACTCAGTATCCTGAGAGAGTCATAATACAATACATTTTCCTGTAAAATTTAAAGGAAAAAATCCATTTCAGAAAACTTGTTGGCAAGAGGATCTCAGCCATAATGAAGAAAAACTCCTTCACTTAGATAAGCATCAGAAAAGTATAACATTTTAGACACGCTCATTTCAGTAGCTCACATCTGTATAACTGACAGTCCTGATGGCACCACAGGCTTCCCTGACTCATTCTGGCTCAGATTTCATCAGAGATCTGAGACAATGAAGATCTGCCACTTAGGAACAGAAGTTAGAGGAAGCCAGTAGTACTGTCCCCTTATTTTTCAAAGTTGTGTGCCAAGTGTATCTGTCAGAACATATTAGTCCATTGTGCAGCACAGAGCACACATCCATGTGTTTGTCCACTGCCCTTCAGCAGTATCTGTCCTAGCAGAGAGTTATAGGAAAAAGCACTGAGGAAGAAAAAGCATTACAATTAATGTCGATTATAGCCTTGTTAGCATCTTTTTGTATTAAGGAATGGGATAGAAAAGAATGCTTACTGTCACATTCTCTTTTGCATCAAACTGTCCCCCAGTAATTGTTGCACAGAATCCTAACGATTTCTTGCAAGTTGATGGTGCAAATGTAGTGATTTGTTTATTTCTTTTGAAGGAAGACATGATGCTTCTATGTACTTACCTGGCTCACAAGCCAAGCTTTATTGACATAAATTGCTAAAAACAGGTCATGCAGCTCTGGGTGTGGCAGCCAAAGTATGGGTAGGGGGAGGGATCATTGGTTCTTTACTTCTTTTTCCCTGCCATGATTTTCATGTCAGTAAAGAACAGGAGTTCAGCAATGGGAAGCTCTTGTGCAAAGCAACGATAAAGTTTCTCTTCTAATTTATGTAAAAAAGGCTGAGTATGTGCTACCTTAACATGCTACTCAAAACAGAGTTCCTTCTTCATTTGATGGGTGTCCCACAGTCCTTGCATCCTGATCAGCCGCAGCAAAGAAGCTGACCATACAGCAGCTCTTTTAAACCCCTCTTGGACATCTCCTGTTGGAAAATGAGAGAGGAAGCTACTTTGGCATGCAGTGGCAAAGTTGTGCAAGTCCCACAATTTAGATGTATCCATTTTCAGTGAAGGAAATGCAAAGCATTAAAGGACAGTGAAATACAGATATTAGATAAAATGAAAAGCCATCATTTGGTTATTCACAATGCCCTGCCTGCGACACTCACCTCATAGTATTGTATACACATTTCATATATATTTTATATCTGTGATGACCTGTGCTGTAGTTGTATGTTTCTTGTCTGGAATTCTGTAATGTTTCTGGTAAATTCTTTTGGATTTGCCTTTGTAGTTTTGCTCATGATATACTTATTTTTTGGATGTGAATATGTTTGGGTTTTTTCCTCTCTCCAGATCTGTAGCTTGGCAGAACTTGTTCTAACAATGGTCATGGCCTGCCACTGTTTTGCTGTTAACTGGTAGAAAATCTTATACAGCTGTTTAATTTTTTGGTACTGCATTATGATTTATTTGGTGTTCATCAATGGATACAAAATTTTAAAACCTATATTTTCTGTCTTTTTAGAGGTATTGTATAAGTATATGCATTTTGTAAGCCTTTGAGTCTAGGAAAAATTCCAGACCAGATATAAAATCAAAGACAATATTCAGAGGCAGTGCAGAAATAACCATCATAGTTGGGCACATTTTTAAGGGTCAATACAAAAGCGCAGTTCAACACAATAAACAAGAATGGTTTTTTTCCTGCCATGACCCAGTGCAGTATTTTCAGTTTCACCCTCTAGTTCATAATTTTCACTTTTTTACTTTAGCTTGAGAGCAGTTTAACTTCTGACTGACTTGAAAGAAAGGAGAAATATGTATCATAACTCTGCACCATGCATATGCCAGGTGTTACCCTATAAGCTATAGGATCCTATAAGAAAAGTATTTTATACTCTCAGCATTGTTTTTTTTCTTTAAAAACTCAAATCACAGTAAAAGGTAGCTTTGGATATTCATTTGTTTTTCATCTTAAGTTCAATCCATGCCTGCTAAGGAGGAGAGAAGTGAATAATGCACAGGAAGGTGGTAACTTGCTTTTTTGTCTGAACCAAACTTAATATCGCTGAAGGTCTGAAAGAGATGTCTGGAAGTCACCTTATCCAACCCCCAAGCTCACATAGAGTACTCGTTATAAAGTTGCAATTACTATTATATTGTACCAGTAATTGAATATGTACAACGTGATTCTGTAAAAGCACCGAGAAATTCTGTCGCCTCAAAGGACGTATGCTCATGTAACATCAGTCCAAATATATCAATGTTGCATGTGTGGCTTTTGCAGAAGCAAAAGCTTTAGTTTGCCATGTGTAAAGTGTACCTGTACAATGGCACAGATTGCCCAGGGAAGCTCTGGATGTCCCATCCCTGGAAGTGTTCAAGGCCAGGTTGGATGGGGCTTTGAGCAACCTGGTCTAGTGGAAGGTGTCCCTGCCCATGGCAGGAGATTTGGAACGAGGTGAGCTTTAGGGTCCCTTCCAACCCAAACCGTTCACTGATTCTGTATCACGTATAGATGGTGATTCTCCCTTTTGACCTGCTTCCCTTAGAGGATCTGGCGCAGAACTCTTAAAGGAGTTTAGTCTGAACTTATATTTGAGAGTCCAGAAAAGTTCTCTTTTCACTGGAAAATTATCTTTTGCTTGCCAAAGCTCTTCATTCCTCTTTCTCATCAAATAATGATTTCTGTAAAGATGTTAGATTATCTTATTAGAAACTGTTAGAAACATAACTTATTCAGTAAGAGAGAACTTGAAAATTGCCAAAATTTTCAATGACATTTGTAGAAACTTGCTTTGGGCTTTTTTTTTTAATTTATTTTTTTCATTTCTGAAAGTTTTTTAATCTTATTTGCATAAGTATTCATTGATGAGCTCTTATTTGAAGAAGTGGATGAAAAAAGTGTCTTAAAGGTGTCAGTTTCCTTCATCATCATGGCAAATTATTACATTATTTATGCCACGTTCTATATAACAAAACCATTTCATTTTAAATTTAGCATATTTTTGACAAATTCTAATTAAAATTCATTCAGAACTCAGAACTATGGAACTTACACTTTACTCTTTTTTTGTGTTTTGTTGGTTTGTTTGGTTTTTTTTACCAAGCAGAGTTTTAAAAGGCCCTCTATAGTTAGATGACTAAGTCAGGTATACAATAAACATCTTCAAAAAATTTCTAAGAACCGATTCTCTCACATTAACATTGAATTTTTATGATTTAAAATAAGTTTGTTTTCGACTAGGAAAATAAAAAGGTGCATAATGCATAAATACTTGTTATTTTAGAGCACAAAGTAGAACTGCTATTTTGAGTCCATTTGGTACATACTGGGAACCTAAAAATCCCAAATACTTTAAATAGCTTCTGCAATATAATAATAATAATAATAATAATAATAATAATAATAATAATAATAATAATAATAGTAAAAAATTTAAT
>VXAC01004639.1:93713-122078 GCA_013399225.1 Rhipidura dahli | reverse complement strand
AGTTGGTGGGATGTACTATGACATTAATATTTCATCCAGTCACAGAATTAGAACTTTTTTGATGTCATAACATAAAAAGAAAAAATTTACATTGTTTTGAAATTATATATATATGTTAGGAAATTATTTTTGAAACCAGTCAGGAGAGATCCTGATCTGCGTTAATAGTAATTTGAAATAGTTTTACAATTGACTTTTGTGGGAGCAGATAGGCAAGTACAAAATCAAAGCAATTTAAGAAAGAACAGAATTAAGCCACCGATGAAATTCGAACAAATAATTTTATATGTTTTCATTAAGACTGAAGATAAACCATAAAACAGATTTAAAACACAAGGCAGTCCAGCTTCTCCCTGTTTTCAGAAGTACTTAAGATCCTCAGACAGATGACAAGGCTGATCACCGCCATGCTCCTCACTCCACCACTGGCTTTGGCCACCCTCCTGTCACTTTTTGGGGTGTGGGAGATAAAGGAGAGAAATGTAGGAAAAGTGGTGACAATTATAAGATATCAGGCTTATGAAACAGAAACATGCAGAAAAAAAAGGATTTCAAGTAGGAAAAATATGACTTGGGACTGGCAGAGCAGTAGTAAGGATGGGGAATGCTGAATATAAAGGAAATCATCAACCCTGAAGAGATGAAAAAATATGCAACAGTCAAATACTTTATGTCTTAGATGTCTCACCCACAACAAAAAGATTAAAAATGAAAAACAGACTCTCCCCCACAACTATGGCAAATATTGTACAGAGGAGCAATGTTGTGACTGTAAACATTTCCTTCACTTGCAGGTTCAAGTACTGTGGAGACATTTCTGTCACTGAATCACTTAGAATGGGAACCTTGCCACTTCACAAGGTTCCAATGACACTGAAAGTGCTGTTCACAGCAGTGAAAAATTTATTTCTTCATAGTAAAAACTTCTTAACAGTGCATTAAGAAAAAAGTTTTGAAACTAAACCAGAGAAAAAACCCTGAATTCCTTTCAAAATATGGATTAAATGACCCTAATTTTTCTCCTCCACATTCTGTTTGGTGGTTGAGAAGGCACAGAGATACACTGTACTAGGGCTCTAAAACTGATTATAGAATTTTCTAGTGTTATATCAGTTGAAATATGTGAGCTTTTAACAAACTGGAATTAAATATCTACTAACGTCTTCCTGACAGTTCAGACTGGTAAATAAAAATCACTGAAGGTTACAAAGGAAGTCACCAAATAGATGGGTGGATATAGGGATAAAGTAAGTTTTGGAAGACGTATCAGAAATGATAATGTTTAAGTAGGAATGCTGATGTTTAAAAAAGGAAAGAAAACAAATTAATGTAAAATGTCAACTCCCAACATTGCTGATGGGGCAATGCATAAATGATACATCATTTCATTTTCACCACTGCTTTTATAATTTATGTAGTGGTTTTTAAGTCTTTCTGAACAAAGGAAAATAACTTTGAAATAATATCTGTTTCTCTGCTTATCCACCCATGTAAATATATACATTGAATTCTAGCTTGTTTCATAGTAACATTTTGAAGAACATTTCTATCAACTCATAACAATAGACAACATATATAATAGACAATGAAATTGATTGCTTAAGAAGTAAAATGTTCCCCTTCTTTTCAAAAAAGTTTTTACTTTTCCATTTTAGAGTTCTAAACAAAGACTAGACTAAGAATATATATTTATTGGTTTAGAAAAACTTTCAAATTATATTTGAAATGGTAAAGATATCATTAAAATCAGTTAAGCAGAAATATGAAAGCTTAAATGCTATCTTAATCTGAAAACAATCTGTAGTGTTTATGGGGGGTCGGAAGAGAAAGAAGAGGAAGATGATATCAGTAAACTTATTAAAATATTTATATTATGTTACATCATGTAATGGTTTGGTGTTCATTACAACAGGATTCAAGCAATCTCTGGTCAGAATAATCTCACTCTTATTTTGGCAACAGGCAGAGCTGCAGATGGAAATGTCCCAGTGAGAGGTGCTGACTCAGGCGTCGCTCCAGGCTACGGGAGTGCCAGGGAAGCAATGCTGGGGTGCAGCACCCATGGGCAAACACACCCTGCTCCACTCCCCTGGGGTTTGCTCAGCACAGTCTCACACCAGGCAGTTGTCTCTGGCCAGTTTCTGAGCTAGTCTGGCATCTTCTTGAATTAGCTGGGTGCATGAGCCATTACTGAGATGCCTTTATTCCCCTTGATCTTGATCAGATACAAGTCCTCTCCTGTAAAAGCATCATCTGAGTTCACAGACTCCTGAGAATCACACTGTCCAAAAGGGTTTGTAGCATTGCTGTCATGGGAATATCAACCAAGGCAAAACATTAAAATATTTTTCCCAAGATTTGTAATGAAGTGAAATTAGCTAAACATCAGCTTTCATAGTGCAAACACAGAAAGGAAAATCAGGTGTGGAATAGGTTTATTTTGAAGTATATGATTTCATTTTCAGGTACAAGACTAAACAAGATGAGGCCCTAATCCTATAATCATTTCATGATACACATATTTTCCCCTATGTTAAATTGCTTAAGAAGTAAAGTGTTCCCCTTCTTCCCAAAAAAGTTTTACTTTTCCATTTTAGAGTTCTAAACATGTTAAATCATTTAAGACTAAGTGTGTGCAATTGTTTGCAGATTAAACACATTGAATTGGTTTTCACTCTGATTCAGAAAATTATGAGAATAAATACTGTTTTGGCAGTCTCTTAAACCTTTCAGTAGTTCTGCTTAGCACCACTGCTAATTAATTGTATTTGAAATGTAGAAAATGACAACTTACATCAATGTTCACGTTGAACATTTTAAATGTTTTCCTTAGGCTCCTTATTGATACTCTTAGTGACGGCATGTTAAGATGTGATATTATTTTTATTAAATAATGCCATTTTGTTCTGTGGACTTACTGGAATTTTGGCAATGGGAAAATATTAAGTTGTTTTGTTGTTGTTGTTGTTGTTGTTGTTGTTTTAATGAGGTACTATATATGCTTAATCATCAGGACAGTTTATTTGCAGTAATTTCTGAATGGTTCATTCCTAAACATTCTTTAGCCTCCTGACCAACATGTTAGAAAATGCTATTTTAGGATTAATGTTATTAATAAGTGTTAATTTTCTTTCCTTCAAGACACTCTTTTTAATGGTCTTGGACTTGGTGCTGTCATTGGCCTGGGAGTGGCAGCCCTTTTGTTAATCCTGGTTGTGACTGATGTTAGCTGCTTCTTTGTACGACAATGTGGACTGCTCATGTGCATCACCAGGAGGATCTGTGGGAAAAAGAGTGGTTCAAGTGGAAAAAGTAAAGAACTGGAAGAAGGAAAAGCTGCCTACTTGTGAGTATTAATCACCTGTGTTGGAAACATCCTGTTAAAGTTGGCTGTCCAACTTACATTAACTTTATGGCCATTTTGTGGTGTCGCAAAGGGAATTAATAAAATGCTTCTACTACTTGGAAAAGTGTTGCTCTGAAGTGTGCAGGTTGTTTATTGCCTTTAAAAGAAAAGTTGAGACACAAAAAAGGAACACACTGTAGCTCAGTTTAGGATGACCTCTTTGTACAGCTTGACGCAAAGGAAAACAATTGTAATTCAGTACTAGTTACAGACACATATTTGGTTCATGAGAAACAGGTAACAGATCATTGTAAACCCATTTCTGCAAATCCATCTTTGAGCTGCTAACACCCAAAAACTCAGCCTGTGGTTGTGACAGTGCCAGTAAATCTGGGAGTGAAGGATAGGGTATTATAGAAAATCCTAGAAACAGAAATAGAAAGAAAGAAATAGAAAGAAATAGAAAATTTCTTCTTAGGTATAGCATTTGATGGAAAATCTTGATTTTTGTCTGTAGACATTAGGAATGAAAGATCTTGTTGATTTTCTTTTTTTTAAATAGGAGTGCTGTGTTGGATTGTGGGTGAAATGGTGGTGAGTGTGATTGTTCTTCATAGCAACAGTCAATGATTGCTAAACATGAGTGGGAAATAAACAATACTAATTCTCACAAATATATTCTGTAGTGGCTACTCCATCACACAAATGTGAATGAACTGATCATTGATGTGAAAATATGGTCTCTTAAATTATTAGAGTGGATAGTGAAATCTTTGGCGAAACAGTTCAAGTACTGATTACATATAATAATCACACTTTAGAGACCTAACATTTACTGAGTTTTCAGTAGGTAAACTGGAGAGATTACTTATGATCCTTCATTTTAAACAGCTCCTCTTTTTTACTAGAAAAAAGGCATAATTTCCTCATGCTGTTCATCTGGTAGACAATTTACACATACATTGTAATATTTGTGAGAATGCTGCCTGCATGTGGTTTAAATAACGTTTACTGGCCCAATTCCTATGTGCCTCTCCCAACAGCCAGGCCTTACAGCTCATTGTCCTGCAGCTTCCTAGATCTCATCCATCTTCAGATGGATGTAGAGCCCACTAGATCTTGCAGCCCCCGTTATTCATAGCTGAGCAGGTGTCTCCATTGCCAGTAGAGGAGGTGTAAGTGTCTCTTTGGAGTTTAATTCTGGCTATTCGATTTCAGACTGTTTTCTTAGGTGACTTGACTCCATGTCTTGGTTAGGTTCTTCTAAAAGATGTTCCCTTTCAGAAACAGCTCCACAGGGCAAAACCAGTTGTGAGAGAACACAGAGTATTAATATCAAATAATGCTTTTAAATAGAAGTAATGTCATAAAATAGCGGTTTCCTAATTCTCCACACCTGACAGTGGGAGAAAGTCTAGCAGTATTTTTTCCATTGTGTGAAGGCAGCCTGTCGGGATCAATAGACTCAAGATGTGAAGCTTCTGGCTCTGACTCAGCAGTCCTTTCCTATTGAGCACAGCACTTCAGTTTATGCTTTAGTTTCCTATTCAAGGAGTGTCCAGACCCTCCTGAATGGGAAGACCTTAGGGAGATAAAGTTGCAAATGTCACTTGACAGCAGTTTATACCTTGTTATCAACATCTTATAACCAAATGCCATTCCATGGTGTCCCAAAAAAACATTGAGCCGGTCTCTTGATATTAATTCTTCTATTACACTTCTTTGCAAAAACAGCTATGTTATTTAATCATATTTCTTTTCTTGTCAGGTCTTCAGTCAGTCAGACCTTAAAATATTTGGGACAGTTCTTATTTTAGCCTGTTCTCTGCATTAATAAACTGTCAGAATAAACTTCCACGACAGACTTGAAGAGTCAACATTTAAATTTATATCATGTCAACTGATATTCCCTAAAATACACTGACATTTCCCTGTTTTAAATATCTCACTTTGCATTATGGATTTTTGAGTGGTTTATGATATGGTTCTTGGTTACATTTTGCTTGTAAGATATATATGCATATAGTAAATAATTATGTTCTATAGGTAAGGAATGCTGATGATACAATTCATGTAACATACACACAGACACCCATGACATGATGGATTTCCTACAAATCACTTTCCCTTCTTTAGAATTTGAAATGTTGCACAGTTCATACCTTCCATAAATATACAGGAATTCTGGTCACAAATAACATCTTTTTTAGGCTTTTTGTCATGCAATACTGTTTTTAAGACTGTAGATGTATCAACAAACCAAGGAGAACTTACCAACCCATCCACCAGTCCAACTTAGATCCCTAATCTTTTCCCAGATATGAGGTAGCTATGAAAGTTAAGTGCATCATCTACCAAAATGTGCTTTGTATCCACTTGTGTATCTTAAATGTCACTTGCAGAGATAAATAAGCACATGCAACTTGGGGGTTTTTTAACAGACAAAAATCTTTTAGACCTCTACCCATTAATACTTCTTCACACAATTTCTATGTGGGCTACATTCTTATTAACCTAGAAAGATTTTCCTTAAGGATACTTATCAGAGGACAGTAGAGTTTTCCTGATACTTCCTGTTACAAAAGCCTGGTTTATCCATTATCTTGAAGAAACAATATGAAGATGTGAAATATGAATTAGAGAATAATTTATGCAGATCTTTGATGTGGCCCACAGCAGTCTGATGGCTTCCTACAACATCCCAGTTCAGAAAAAAATCTGTTAAATATAAAAGTGATTGTTCATCTCTAACTCAGTTACCCTTTGTTTGTAAACTGCAGCTGATGCAGTTCCAGGATATAGGAATAAAATATTTGTATCAAAGGAGGTTTTCTTTATGGAAATGCATACATATATCTTGTGTATCCTCTGATCTGCCTTTTGAGAGTAAAACTGTATGCAAGTTAATTAATATTTTTAGTAAGTATAGCTAATTAGTAAGTATTGTTAATACTTCTAGTAGTAGTGAACAGATATTTCCATATCATGTCCATATTCCTGAGAGCAGAGAAGGACTTGGGGATTTTGGTTCATGAAAAGCTGGAGATGAGCCATCAATGAGTGCTCACATCCCAGAAAGCCAAAGGTGTCCCAGGTAGCATCAAAAGCAGCATGACCAGAAGTTCAGGAGAAGAGATTCTGCCCCTCTACTCCAGGGAGACCTCACCTGGAGTGCTGCATCCAGTTCAGCAGTCCTTGGTAAAGGAAAGACATGGGCTTGTTGGAGCGAGTCCAGAGGAGGACAGGAAGGTGATCAAAGGCATGGAGCACCTCTCTGTGAGGTCAGGCTGAGATAAACTGGGCTGCTCAGCCAGGAGAAGCAAAGGCTCTAGGGAGACTTTTCTGCATCCTTTTGAAAGGGAGTTTATGAAAAAGATGGGGACAGACTTTTTACGAAGACAAGGGATGATGGTTTTGAACTGAATGAGGGTAGATTTAGACTGGACATGAAAATCTGTTTTAGAGTGAGAATGGTGAAACACTGGAACAGGTTGCCCAGAGCAGTAGTAGACATCCCATTGCTGGGAACACTCAAGGTTCAGGTTGAATGAAGCTCTGAGAAACCTGATTTGGTTGAAGATGTCCCTGCTAATTGCAGGGGCATTGGACTGGATTACCTATAAAAGTCCCCTCCAACCAAAACTATTCTATGACTCTGTAGTTACCAACAAAATCATAATGACAATACTCACTGCTCCATCATTGTCTAACAGGCATGATGTTTATTCATTTACTTACTTGCAAGAGACTAGCAGTCATTCCTAAAATGGGGGAAATATGACATAGAAACAGTTTTTTCTGCCAGTGAAAGCAAAAGGGTTTAGCTTTTTACCACACAAGGGCTCTTTGCATCCATGGCAGCTGGGGTTGTCACAATCTCAGGAGATTAAAGCACACTTTTGTGGTGTATATATTCACATTATGGCTCTTTAACGCTGCCAGAAAATTTCAAGTATATCTAGGCATCAAGTCCTATTGTCATTATACTAGGTTAGGGAAGTTTACATCTATTCCCACAAAGAAGCTGTCGCCTTATTATTAGTCATAAACAAAATGCTCTTTTGAGATGCTAATTCATCATGTTTACAGAGTTAGGGAAGTAACCATGGATACAGGATGCTTTGAAGACTTCAAGGAATTGGGAACACACTGTTTAATGTGTCTTGGTGGTGTTAGTCACTGATAATTAGTTCTGCCTTTTCTTTGCCAACTTTTGAGAGAAGGGATCTAAGTAATTTGTTATGTGCAGTGTATGTAGTTAATGTGATGATAAGAGACTAAAACTCTTTTAATAATTTTTAGGAAAGATGGATCAAAAGAGCCGATAGTGGAAATGAGAACAGAAGATGAAAGAATTACCAACCATGAAGATGGCAGTCCCGTAAATGAGCCAAATGAGACAACTCCCCTCACAGAACCAGAGTAAGTAGCCTGATATTCCCTGGCGTTTCACACAAGCTGCTCTTGGCTGTGTGGACAGACTGGACTTCCCACATTCCTAGGGGAGATACACAGCATCACCAGAGTGGTGTGCTGTGACAGTGCAGTGTGTGAGTGTAGGTTTTGTTTGGTTGGTTTGGTTTTTACAGTAGTCAATCTAAATCATGGTACTTCACATACACTGGCTGAGCACAGCAGTACAAGGATTTTTTTACCCAGCAATTATTAATTACTCTGTGGGGACAATCTCCTAACTCAGGAATGACCTTAGTTTGAGTATCACACGCATCCTCACACACATCCTTAAGATGGGGCACAAGGATCCTGTACTTCAGAAACCCAGATCCTCACTGGAGTGGCCCTTTCCTGCTTTCATACATTTAACTGAGAGCATAGCTCAGTATTAAGTCCACATAGTGTAATTGGATTCATTGTGCTGAAGGGCAGCCTCTGCTCCATTTCCTCATGCCCACTTCCTGTCCCTGCAACCTTCTCTCAGTACAGAAACCCCAGCAGTTCTCAGCTATGCTCACAGATTCTGTCTGCCTTGCGAATAATGGGACCAACCTTGTGCCCAGGGATGAAATTAGTAAAGAAACCTCTAAGTGTTCTTTGCTTTGAGCCCAGCACTTTTCATGTATTTTGAAAATCTACCTCATGACATCTTCAAGCTGTCAAGTCTTTGAAGACGATTATGTAGTATATATAGAAATTCACCTGCTGATAATTTGACAAAATCATAGTTGTTCTTTAAAAGGAGAGGGTGTTCTTATTAAAGTCTTTTTCTTTTCTGAAAATACAAAGAAATTTCTTTTTTTGTTGTTATGTAAACTGTAAAAGCCAGAACTTTTAATTAAAAGAAAGATTTGCTAGTGACTGACATCGATATTTGTAGCAAATAGGGAGCATGTTAAGTAGATGCATATAAAGTTGTATAGCTCTTTAAAGAAGCTGTGCACAGTTTGAACTTGTGTTCATTAAGTAATTATGGAATCTGTTGAGTGACTACTGATATGTTTGCTCTTCATATTAGAATTCATAATCAGGGGCACAGTTCAGAGCCCACAGTTATCTGAAGAGTCAGGGGAATGTAGTTGTAAATATTGTACAAGTCCCCCATGCCTTGGATATGTTAGTGGGTAAAGCACCAGTTCCGTGTTTGTTCATGATTCAAAACTATTTGTAGCCCTAGAGCTTGCAAACGAGATGCATCTAGCAAAGAACATGATACCAGGAAAGATCCAGTTCGCTTCTTTCTGCTTGTCACAATCATTACAACAGCTGACAGGGGTGAAATATGAGAAAGTTAAAATCAAAAATGTTTTATTACCTTAGGGGAGGGGGAAAGAATCAGTCCCCACTGTCAATTTGGTTGAAAAAAAAAAAAAAAAAAACAAAAACAAAAACAAAAACACCAGCCACAAAAACCCCAAAATGCTAATTCATAGGAACAACTGGTAAGGAATTGATGGGCATTATGTCCTTGGAAAAATGGGACTGCTGAGAGATCTTAATAAAGATGACAGTTTCCTTCTTGGTAATTTCTTCCCCCACAACCACAAAAGGCAGCAGCAGTCCAAGGCACAGCTGTACAGAACTCAGCTAAAGATTTGGGACAGTGTCACTTGGGAAACTAAAGATGAAAACAGTGCAGTCAGGACACCTGAAGGCTCCTGGTACCAGGGGAATATGGAAAGGCCTTTGACTCAGACACAGGTCATATCCAAGGAAACAGAGAAGCAATATAAATTATGAGCGAGGTGCACAAAAGAAAGATGCAGTAGAGTAGAAGTCAGTCTCTCAGTAGGAATAACACAAAAATATATTGTCAACAGCAGCCAGAAAGGCACATGCTGGGCAGGGTGAGGATGACCAGCAGGGGTCTTGGAGGGAAGAGCTTAGCTTGCAGAAAATAAAAGTTTCAAGGACATTCCAGGAAGGCAATGAAACAAGGTGGGATTCATTATGACTAATTCTGGCTGTCTTAAAGGTATGTCTAAAGATAAGCCTTGAGGTTAAATTAGATGAAATATCTTTAATAATTAATTGAATTATTTTGAATAATAGCAAATTACACTCAGAATTTCAAATGCAATTTACGAAGTTGTAGGAACTAATTAGTGAAGAGATTACTTCCTCTTACAATAATATTCTTTATTATATTGCTCAGTATATTTCCTGGCAAATTATTTTTTACTTTATCTCAGATGATCCTTATCAAAGACATGTTTGGAATCCATCTGTGACAGATTAGCCCAAAGCACTTTTACCTGCAAGTCAACAAGTTTAATCATGCTGGCAGGAAATCAATTTAAGCTGTGCATTTTATATCACACTTTTGTAATATGATTAAAATACCACATGCAATGTGGTACTGTAATTATGTTCCTAGTCTGACATTAATGTGTTTCTAGTGGTTTTGTATTGGTTAAATTTTTCTTACTATTAATGCAGTTGGGTGAATTCCAGTATCAAATAGGCTAGGGGTCATTTTCCTATAACATAAGAAAGTAAATATGTTAGTTAAAGTTTTGTATGGGTAATATCAGCAGTCTGTTGATGTTAGGCCACATGCCATGCTAGAGGAAGTCAGTATTATTAATGGTTGATAGCAGCCAATATCTGATTCAAGCAAAAGAATTTGTGTTGGGTTTTTGTTTGATTTTTTTAAAAAAACGTTTTTGTTATAAAATGAATAAACATTTGAAACGATTAGTCAGTCGAGCTGAAAAATGTAAAATTCTTTCTAATAGATGTTGCTAAATAAAAGTTTGGCATAAAAGAGTTGGTATAACTAGAACATCAAAACTTGAATTAGTAAATTAAAAGAGGAAAATTATTGAATCTATTAATAGAGACTAAATATCTATTTAAAGCAAATAGAAACAAAAATTCCAAAGTAACAAAAACGTTGTCATTGTGAAAAAGAATATTGTCTAGTGATAACAGCACTCATAACTCACACCCTATTAAAAAAAAAAACCCATAAGTTTTTAAATACAATAAGGTTCAAGAATAGTGCATGGACTTTGTAATGAGGAAAGTTCTGATGAGTAAAACCTTTTACATGTGTGTAGCTATTGTTGTTTTTCCTTGCTTGCTTGCAAAGCAAGGCTGATTTTATCTCACTGTTTGCATGAACGTGGATTTCAGTGATGTCCAGTATCCTTTAACAGGGTTCTAGCAAATCTTTCTATTCCAAACATTGTGTAACATGGTCTTAATCCACTTAAACCAATTTCTTTAAATTTCCACACAGCATCTTCTGTCAATTCTCCAGTTTTGACTTTGACTAAATGTTTCCTTCTCTCCAGCACCATTTTTTGAGAAATTACTCTGCTTTTCTTAAAATTAGATTAAATTAGGTTTGGGTTTTTTTGGTTTTTTTTTTTTTTTTTTTTAGTACTTGTTTAAGTGCTTTGCCTAATCAGATCTTTGACACACATGCCTGCTTACCTAAAGTGCATGTCATGGGCTGTTCTTCCTCTGCCCCAGTGTTTTGCCTTCTGCTAAAAATAGATTTGTGTTGATTCTGTTGTTTCCATTCTTTCAGGAGTCTTGCTGTGAGCTGAAATCTGTTTCCTTTGGGTGTGCCATGAGAAACAGACAACTAGTAGAGACCTCCCTTTGTGCTCAGAGCCAGACATCTGATAATATATCCCATGTATTTTACTGTAGCAGAACAAGTTAGCCTTTGATTTCTCTCAGATACAGGCTGTGTTTAACCTCTGGATAAACAGCATCTTTCTTAGTTCATTTCAGACAAATTTCATAAGACTGGGAAATCAGGTATTGTTTTGCCTTATTTGCTGTTATTAAACACTGGCTTGTAATAAGACATTCCTAAGAGACTCCACAGACAGGTTTTGAACACCATATTGCTCCTTGGGACATCAAAGCAATCAAAGTGGAAATTTACAGAAACATTTAAGAGTTACTATGAGTAAAAAAGGCATATGTATACTATTCCCTAGTTAAAAACCAGAAAGCAAACCCAAACTGGAATCAAAATTAAGAGCTGTTATGCCCAGGAAACATTATTACAGGAACATCTCAGTAAACCATAACTCTTTTTGACAGCTATATTTTTTGACAGCTAATTACTGACAGTAGGGAATCAATGATTTTCAAGACCTTTTCAATGAGATCACATTCAAGAGGGTGGGGACTCTCTTGCCAAATCTCTGGAGTTTTCACTAAGTCTTAGAAGAGCTCTAAGTTATTAGTGAAACTCCATTATGTGATCCATGAAAACTAAATTGTAGTATTTTCTAAGTAACAACTTCTATTACCTCCTTGCACTATAAGAAGTTCTTTAGGTATGTCTTGGCATAATCTCCAATAATAGCTGTGTTCTTTTGTATACAATTGAATTTACATTTAGAAAAGACATAAAAAAGAGTTTAATCAAGATTTAGCAAAAAGCTTGACTGTAAGAGTCACACAATGTCCTAGGCAACACATACCTCTGTACTGTACTCTGGTCAGATAATTTGACATTTAATTTTTTCTTTTGTCTTGTTGAAGAAATGCATTTTGGTCAACACCAATATTCTTATCATGTGTTTTTTGTGGCCTCACAGAAATTGAAAGACTTAATATCGATTGCTTTAAAAGTAAAGAACCTCAGTGCTCATAATAAAGTAATTATACATTATTTAAAAAAAAAATATTATTTTATACCTGTATAAACATATATATGTTATAGACTGAAATTATGGATTGTTTGATTTTTGTATTACCATGATCCATCTTTTTTTTCTGATAGGAAGCTGCCACTAAAGGAAGAAAATGGCAAAGAAGCTTTAAATCCAGAAACCATAGAAATCAAAGTTGCTAATGACATCATCCAGTCAAAAGAAGATGATAGCAAAGCATAATGAGATAAACTACAGCTGTCTGGATAATGCATTTGGATTGAAGTAATCCCGTGACCAAAACTTTAACAGCTGACCTTGATTTCTTGGGAAATTTAAGCTTGGAATAGTTAGTACATGTGTACATATGATGAAACAGTTCCTGTCTACTGTTCTTTTCTATATTTTTTTTGTTTTTAATGGCTTTAGTCTGTAGTTTTGCTGACACCAAGTCCCATGGTATAAATTTGAAAAATCTGCAGAATAAGAACTGTAATTTATTATATGACAAAGTGTCTCTATTTAGAAGAAAAATTTTAAAGCCCCCCTAGCTGCAAACAACACATCAGGCCTCTCCAGATCTTACAGTGCAAGCTACATACATAAAGTGCCATATGATAATGTATTTATTTCCATTTATTATAAAATGAAATTTTAGGTTTCCTTTAAAAAAAAAAAAAACAAAACAACTAAAACACTTTCCATATAATGTTTAAGACCTTAGTTCTGGCTGACACTCAATAGTCATTCCAGCTGTGATTATGACTTGAGGCAAACAAAAAAAAGAGACACTCATCAACACAGAGCCATGGCCCACTGCAGTTTCTCCTGGCTTCTTCGATTAAAAAAAGCTGGTAATGACAATATACAAACTCAAATAAAATTGGCTAAATATTTCACAATAGTCTACTGGCCTCATCCTAACTACACGAGTGTGACTCTGAAAGGCTCCAGATTTTCAGTGCTTCAGGTTTTCTGTATGAAAGTTTTGGAGGTTACATGTAAACTAAAATGCAGCCAAGGTGTGAAAAGAAAACTGTTTTATAATCATAATCTTCACTTCAAATGAAAACCTACAATATTTGTCCAAACATTTTTATACATACAGGGTATTCATTTTCATCGTTGTTCAAATGATTTAGCTGAATGATAAAACTGTAGTTTAGTGAAATAAATACATTTTCTCCCCAAATCAGTACATAATATATTAAACTTGGCCTTTTTGAAGCAGGTGTTTTTCCTTTATGATTTCATACCCTTTGTCTTAACAAGTACAATGTAAGTACAGATCGAAAGGGGACTTTGTCTAAGCAGTTAGGAACAATTTTAAATTATTAATTAAGGCAGTCTTCTATTCAACTTTTTTTTTTTTTTCATGTCAAGCTTTCTTTAAGATACTCCTTTTTATTATTCTGATCAACATGCCCCACTAGGAAATTTGACATATTTATTTGATCTGAATTTCACTCATATGAATGAATTGTTGATTTAATGGTGCCACTAACTGGAGCAATATAATTTGTTTCCATTACAGCATAGTGTATCCACACCTATCAAACTCTTCAAAGCCTTGCTTTGAAAGAAGCAGATAAACCATTTAGAAAACTAGACTGGAAAATTCTCCTTGTTGGGAGTAAATGGTAGAGTAAGTTGTGAATTTTCCACATCTAAGTCATGCCTGAGGTTTAAGCATAGTTTTACTCAAGAAATTGTGTTTTCTCCCTGCTATATCTGAATTTTGAGAATTTTTGAAGTCTTTGTACTAGCTGACTTTTGTTTCAGTAAAACTGAAAGTGAAATGTAAAAGGATCTCCTTAAATTTGAGGAAAATGTCACAACAACCTTCTCGTTGACCCAAGTTCAAGCGCATTTGAAAGAGCCAAGCTTATTTTTTAAAACCAAGTTATTTTATGAGTTTTTTACAGCTTTTCCTCACTTTTGGAAATACCTGCTATGAACCAAGGAGTTGAGGACAGAGGCATACTGCTGGTGTGGCTAGGATAGGAGGCCAAGTTTCCACAAAACCAGTACCAAAATGAAAAGAAATGGGTCAGAGGGGATAGCAGTGTGGGAGGAAAGATCATGGAAGATAATAGTTGAAAATTGCTGAAAAGAAGTTTCTCTAAATGGTGAGGCACTAATTCTGGATGAAGGGAAGATGAAAACATTAGTTTATGAGCTTTCAGTGTTCCTCCCACATACTGAGCAGGCAGTACTGAGCAGGCAGCAGGAGTACTAAATAGCTGCTTGTCTATCAGATTTCTGTCCTGATTCTTTCTAAGTACACAGCAAGCAGGACTGCTCCTAACCTATCATTAGGAGAAGAGTTGTCTTGTTTATATATATGGATACATATTGTTTTGACAAAGTATGTATTTGCAGCTCGGCTTTCTTCTTCTATCAAAATGCAAAGAAGGGACTTGGACAACTCCAGCAGTTGAGAATAATGTGATTAATGTGGCTTGGACATCCTTGCACACAATATTTTTTACTGGGATGAGGATGAAGGTGGTAGACATCGTTTCCTCTTCTAACTGCAATCACAAATTTGGGTGGTGCCATGCACATTCAATCTTCCCCAGGCAAATGGTGTACTTTCTGAAGCCAGCCTGATCATTTCCACAAGAAGGCACCTATACAATGTAGCAGAACTAACAGTGTCTAGGCTCAACTGCAGATGCATTTCAAATTTTACTACTTCTTAGTTGGACTTAAACAACAACAAAAAAATATCAACTCTATATTGGTGGGGTTTTTCCTTTTTTTTTTTTTTCCTGATATGGCTTTTAATTATGGTGTGAAGGGATTAGAAGATTTAAGAGGTCTTGTCAGCACATTTATTACTGTGCTGACAGTACCTGTGCTACTCTTCTACAAACAAAATATATTGCAATATTATTTCAATATTGGATACAAAAGCATTTCCCACTATACTGGATTATAAATCAAAAGCTGTTTCCAGGAGTATTTAATTTCTTCTTGCTGTTATGTCTCTTGGCAGTTGAGCTGTGTGAGAGCTGAGAATAAAACAGCTCTAAATTTCTGATGGACTGTACAAGCACACCTTTTTGGTCTGTGGATTAATAGGTTGTCTCTTGTGCTTTGACTCTGTGCTGTACAGGAGAAAACCAAACTCTCACTATGAAAGAATGCTGAAAAACACTGATATTTCAAAATATTTCCAAATGAGGGACAGCGCATAGTAATTTGTAAGATATATGTAGAACTGGAATAACAACATTAGTTTATTTTCTTTTCCTATTCTAGATTAAAGAAAAAAAAAAACAAAAACAGATATCTGTATAAATGTCACTTTTACTGTCTAAAAGTAATTTTAAGTGTTAGTATGAAATGTCAGAAGAGTTGACAAAATATAACTATTTGTAAAAGTAATCTGAATTGTTATGCTAACATACTCCAGGGACCAAGGTGGGAGGGAACCATTGAAATTAATACTGATACAAAATGTAGCAGTGACAATCTCTTTTCAACAAAAAAAAAAGGAGTAAAATTAAGTAAAATTACTTAAAACTCCTTGTTTGTTTTTGTTTTTTTTTTTTTTTTAGTAGATCTGAGTTCTGATTTACCACAATAATAACAAAGTTTTAATTAATATTTTACAATTTAGTAATCAAATGTACCCTGGAGAGGTTTTTCCTGGTTTTGTTTGTTTATTTGCCTTTTTTGACTTCTAAGATTTTTTTGTGGTTGCAGAAATATTTGCTATTCTGGTGATGCTAATGCCTAATGTGACAAAGATTAATTTATTCAGGCCTCAGTCTTGCAAGAAATTTTGTGTGGCTGAACCCACCCTGTTATATGGCACCACACTGACATTAGTGGGGTGGATGTGAGCGGGAGGATGGATGTATTTTCATAAAAGAACTTGCAGGATTGGGCCTACTTTCTATCTCTTCATAGCTATATACACAACGTAGTTACACCGTGGCCATCATCTAAAAAGGCTGTTTGACATCAGTCCCTGGTGTAGTAAATTCCAGCTGCTGTCTTCAGCCTCTGCATCAATGTTCATCCAAAAAAAAGTGGCTTTCTTTTTATGATGGTAATTAGTTTGATTATTTATTTAAGTGCCAATCATCAAACTGTAGTATAATCATCATGCCATTTTTTCTGTTTCCTAGACCAGATAATGGAAATGTATTTGTGCCTTTTGATAGCATGCCACTCTGCTTTATTAAAGAAAAATCTTCAATAATTTGTCTACAAAGCCTGTTGAAAATAATTGAAAGCTTTACTGTCACATACTTTTCTGCTCAAATATTCTCCAATAGTCATCTAAATTAAACTGAAGATATTATTTTCAAGTCACATAAATATTTGAAACACAATACTTGCAAAAATCTATTGAGATCACAATTGCAATGAGGGTCATGGTGGGTGTATTTCTGCTGAAAAGTTTCAAATAGATGGAGTATGTGGTGGATGTGTAGGGGTGTTTTGACCAATTTCTCAAGTTGAAGAGTCAGATAGAAAGTCTCCTTAGTTCTATTTAAGTGCTTAGACCTAAAACATTAAAGTCTTTCCTCAAATCTGAAAGATGATGTGGAGCATCTTCCCACCATTTTACCTCTGGAGTAAAACCGGAGTGAATGTTCACTTTGCAGTCATTTGCAGGCTCACCATCTTTGTAGAATAATTGTGTCTGTTGGATGATATTCACTCCTGATTAAGGGACCTCCAAAAAGACTATTTACTGAGAAAGCTCAAGATCTCTTACAAACTGATCTATGGAGGGGGGCTGAGAGTGCTGCACAAAGAGTCACAGTGGAATCCAGGCCTCACCAGGCTTTAAGACACAAACTGACTCCTGCACGACCTGGATTTCATTCATCCATCTCAGAGAGGCTCTGCACACCCTCAGCTGACTGAGTTGCTTGTGTGAATCAGATTTCCAGGTGTGAGTGGAACTTAAATGTCCTGCCAGGCTCCTGCTGACATTTTGCACAGAGGAGGTTTTTCCATCAGGAGTTTTCCCTGATCACGAAATGGTGATAAAATATCTGATGACAGTCTTGTCCCATACATTACTATATGTCCAGAAATAAAACATCTCTTTAAGTCAGTCATTGTGATTGCAATACTTCTTTAGGTGAATATGAAAACATTCTTAAGTAAATAATGCCCCTTCTTAAATTTCTCTGTTTAGCTTCAGATAATCTTTCTGATAGGTGAAAAGCTATTTAAGTAAATATTTTTTTAAAAAACTTTTAACCCCTTTTTCAGATTTTTTCCTATGAGTTCCTGAAGTACCCTGTCCATTTGACAGCAGTTCTGTAAGTTTTAAATTATCTTCAATATTTCCACTGCACATATAAATGTGTTCTTATATCAATTGACTTGGACTTGAGACAAAATAAGCCTTAAAAATTTGGCTTTGGATCAGGTTCTGAGAATTCTCAGTTTACCAGTCTATCTTTTCTCTTAAGAGGCGTTGAAAGCCTCATAATGTTTGACTTTCAAACTTGAATATTGGCCATTTTTAGCCCAAAGAAATGAAATAAATATTTATTGCCAAATTTGTATTGGCAGCTTTTAAGTCACAGGTGAGATCAGGAGCGGGCGAGGTGGCCAGATGCAGTGCCGACAGAGCTCAGGAAAGCAACTGCCAGAGAGAACTGGTGCCAAAGAGTGAGCCAGGAGACGGCTGGGAGCATCTCTCCTTAGCATTGACAAAGGGAATTGGGCAGCAACTGAAGCAAGAGAGGCTGCTGAAGGGCACTGCCAAAAGGCAGGGTAATGAGAGCTCTGAAAACCAGAGGAGAGGGGACATTTACCCTGCCGCATCCTTTAACTCTCCCGTGTAATTAGGCTATGGTTTTTCAGATGTAAAACGTAGGGTTGGAGGAAGGCAAGACAAACCCTCAGAGTCTCTACAGATCAGTGACAAATATATAAAGGAGTCAGATTGCCCCAGAAGATAATTTTATTGCTCATGGTGTAGGGTTGTCACTAAGAATTTCAAACTACTTAGACAAGGTTTTAAAAGGAGGAAAAAAAAAAAAGCTTTCCTGCTACAGTGAGCACTCGGTACGTATTTGTATGCTGTGTACAGTATGAGCTAAAGCATACCATATATTGTTTTTGTTATTCCACACGTTGTCAACAGCCCACTTGCGATATCTGCCACCTGAATTATATATTGATAAGTTAGCTACCACTGGAGCTAGTTTGTTTATTGTTTCAGAATCTTATGTCCCTATGAAATGCTGTGTATATATATATATCTCTATACTGTAAAAAGAAGTAATATCGCAGATGCTGGTTTTGTATTTATGAAAGACATTGAAAGTATGGCTTAAAGTATATCAATTATTTGTCACTCTTCACCATTTGTATATTAATAGTAAAGATACTTTTACTTTAATGAAGTGTTGTAGTTACATTTATTTTTTGCAAAGTGTCTTTCTGTCAAGATGTCTGATTCATTGTGTCTTATTTCCAAAAAGAAACATACCCCTTATTTTACCCCCATTATAGAAGTACTGAATAATGCTCACACAGACATGCAATTTATTATTCTCTTTTCTGTCAAAATACATCTATTGTTAGCATCCTGAGTCTCCAGCTGAGCTTGATGCCCATTATGATCATCCCTAACAGATAATGTGCTGATAGATGATATTTTTTTTCCAAACAATACAAGTGTGACATTTTAGAGGTATTTAGTTTATGCCAGAGAAAAAGATATTATCAATAGAAGCCACCTTTTTTTTGCCAAACCTGAAACCTTTCAAAAGTCTTGTAACTGTTAGCACCACCAGGAGCTGGTGAAAACAGCAATGAAATGGGCTTTTACTGCTGTGCTGGTTTTTATTGCACTAAGGTGGAAGATGGGCAAAGCACAGCCCAGAGAATATAGCTCAGCCTCTTCCCTGAAATGGCAGAGGGATGTCTGTGGCATGCATTTTACCACCAATAAAATGAAGTAACACAAGGGAAACTTGCTAGATTGTGTGTTCATGCCTAAGAATCAGTTTTCTGAGTGCAACCTAAGCTCTAAAAAACCAAACCACCGTAAGAATGGGGGGCAGTATATAGGAGAAATGTATATTTTCACCCAACAAAGTCGTCTCAGCTGCTTCTTCCTTCCACAGATCCTTAAGCTTTGCCACTGCAGATGTTTTAGGCATCTGCTTCCCTAAGTGTCAGTGGCAGCATTAACAATTAGCAAAAATGTCTCTTTCTATTGAAAAACTGAGCATGAGGGAACTGCTTCAGTGTCCTTTTAAAATCAGCTTGTCACTGAAAGTTTTTCATATAATCATGTTTCTTGGTCATAAAAAACCCTAGATGTCCTCAAATGATGCACAAATTTAGTGCAGCAGGGAATGCACTTGAGAGCCAATTGGTTCAGTGCACTGGCCACAAGAGAGGTTGCCCCTCTAGTTTACAGGTGAGTATTAAAAATATATTTTAGTACTTTGAGTACTAAAATATATAGTTTATATTTTAGTATTTTTAGTATTAATAATATATTATTAAAAATAATAAAATTATTACAAATTGCTGCTAGTAAAAAGTTGCTGTATGACATCTTCAGAAACTGATTCAATGTTTTAAAATTTAGCCTTGTCAAAATATATCATACTTTCACATCTTTCAGATGTTACTCCAAATACAAGATAAGATACTTAAAATTATATTCAGGTACCTTGATAAGGACAATTTGTTTATCCATGTCATTCCTAAATTAGACACAGATGGCACTGCACCAAGAAAACCCAAATAAAATGAAAAAAAAGTCATACTTTGATTCTTGGCAAAAGAGGACTAAACTTCTCATTTGAGCCCTAGCAGATCCTGAAAAACAAGCTGTAATTGTAAGCTCATTTCCAAGTAGAAAATGCATATTTTTGGGGATGTGGTTAAAACTTTCTTGTTGATTTATTAAATACTTTCTATAAAAACCCAAACCTCTAAACTGAGCTTAGTGTCAGACTTCAATTTCTGTAAAAATCCTTTTTGTTGCAAAAAGATAAAAATATCCTTGTCTGGTTAAACAGTGCAGTGAAACCCATCCACAGTCAGTGCTAGTATAAAGCAATGTCAGTGGTGTTGCTGAGAAAGCAGAATGAATCACATCTGGCAGGAGAGTGATCAGGTCAGGCACAAATTTGTAGAATTCTTTCAGGCAATGTGATGATAAGGAGAACAAATAAGTTTTGAATTAAAAAGAAAAACCTTTTTTTCCTAAGCAAATGCCATCTTTTAGGATTAAACATTGGAGTGAGAAATGGTATCTTATTATTTTAAAATTCAGAAAGGAGTTTCATTGTCATAGATCACAACATGATGAATAAATTTTACTTTGACACTTATTTTTGTCACAGATCAGGGAAATAATATTTCATCATTAACTTGTATTTAAAGGCCTAAATAATCCTTAATCAGAAGAAATAAAAGTTACCATATACTACTATACATTTTCCAAAACCTTCAGAAATAAACATAAGGATTTTTTTAAGAATTGTTTTCAGATTGGTTTATGAGTCACAGGTATCTTTAAGAAAAAAAGAATTTGGAGAAAGTAATGATACTTGCACACAGTGTACTGCAAATTTAATTGACAAGGCTCTTGCACTGAAATTCAAACTACTGTGTGATAAGTAGCACAGAATAAAAGTGGTGAAATATTTTAGAGGTTTTCTATGCAAAGCTTTTAATTATAGACAAGTTTTGTAATAAGGCCATTCCATAATGGGCTGTAAGTGTCCATTGTTGCCCTGAAGTAATGGTTCTGCCCTTCTTGGAATTCATACCATGCCCATCTGCAGCATTTTTTTCTATCCTTCTTTCTGTAAAGTATATACTCAGTAGAAAGTAGAATATTTTGAAAAATTAAAGGCATTTACTCTGCAAAATATGATTTTTGTTTCTTTGTGTAAAGAAAAACAGACAAAAACTCATATAATCTGGTGATATAATACTCAGATATTATTATCACTGCCATGCACATGGTCACTTGTGTTCTTCAAGTCAACATAAACTCCCAAAGCTGAAACATCCTACTGCCAGCTGAAGGATCCATGGTCTTGTCTTATGCTGCAGGATCCATTTTTTTGTGTTATGCTGAAGGATGGGGACCTAAGCATGATGCATATTTGACCAAAGAAGGTGTTTGCTTGATTTCTGAGAGTTTGATTCCAGCATCAGACTTCTGAAGATACTGCTGTCTGCTGGATATCGGCATAAGAAGGAAGCAGCAATATAGAGGCATAAAAGCCACTCCATACATTACTGATGAATTTTCTGTTTACTCCATTAACTAAAAATACCCATAAAACCCATGAAGCAACTAGAAGCCAGTATTAGATTTCCCTGATGTTGTTGAAATACAACCAGTGCCAAGGTGCCATGATGTCTGGCAACTCGCTGGCACTGGAGCCTTGGGGGACCTGTGTGGGGACTGGGAGGCTTTGGCAGCCGGGGTCTCTCCCACCCTCTTTATCCCAGGATCACGACAGCTGGAACAAGGGGGAGGATTAGATGAGGCAGCCTCAGCCCCAGTGATCCTATAGAGGTGATGCAGGGCCAAAATCAAGCCAGGATCCACCTGGTGTGTGAGTGCATCTGTGGTGGGGACAGGTGTTGATGGCCCTGGGAGGTTGATAAGAGTTTTGGGTTGTGGATAAGTTGGAGGGAGTTTTGAGGCTGGTCAGGGTTCCCAGAGCCTGGAGGGTTAGAGAAAAATTTCACAAAGAATGTAATTTATTCTCAGATCAGGTTAAGCATTTAGAAGGAAACAAAAAAAAAAAAAAAGATTTTGGAGATGGGAATTGGGTAAGTTGCCAACAGGTTAAAGCAATAAGATATTGATTATTCTGGTGTTTCAGGTTATGTGTGATTCTCAGCTGAGAAAAATACAGTGCTACAAGTAGACTGGTCATACTCTTTGCAGATTGGTTTTCTTTTACATGAGATTCTTGGGAGATAAAGTCCTTGTTGTTTGTAATTTGTCTTAGGTGAGAGAGCAATGAGAAAGGCTGTAGTAGTGGATTAGGGGTCAGAGGGTCTGATTCCCATTTTAGGTGACAGTTTCTTGGATGGAGCAAATCAATTGACAGGAAAGTGTAATGTTTCTTTTCCTCTCCTTGGCTATTATGTGCTAAAGATTTATGGACCCATTTATCTTACTGATTTCAGTGAGACCACCTTCAATAAATATAAGAACAAGCATAAACTGTTTGCCAGATTTACACCTTAGCTTAAAAGTGGGTTTTGCTGTGTTTTGTGAGAAATCCTTCTCCTCCTGATTCATGGAGTGTGAGTGTGTTTGAACATATTGGAGCATTCAGCTATTGCAATGCACGTGTTACTGAGCACACATTTAACACCTGAGTTGGTACCACCATCTGAGCACAAGAGCAATAGCCAAATCCTGAGAAAAGAATATGTCCTGTGTAAGATATTTAAGTGGCATGATTGACAAATTAGAACTATTGTCAATAACTGTGATGTTGTTAACTTCACCCCAAAGAATTATGATTTTTTCATCAAATTATGAGAAACTGAATGCCTGTGCTTAGCTTCCCAAACCTTTTCTGTATCAACACATTATGCTGCCTGTTGAGACATATTCCTCTGAGGAGCTGGCAGTAACTCAATGTAAAATTAATAAATTCAATGAATTAATTTATTGTTCAGAGAATAGAAAGAATATTTTCCTATACCACATCAACCAAATTTCCCTGAAGTGCTTGAGTAGCTTAACAGATAGCAAAAGAAATACTAACTTATCCTAAGCAACCTATCTTAAAATTCTGTGCTATCTGTAACAGCAAATTTAACCTCTTCTAGGATTTTTTTTTCTTTACTAGACATTTTGAGGGCAGCACTACAACTCTCAAGGGGTTAAAAACATGCAGGTGTGGTGTGACTATTTTGCAGCTGGCTGGTGCCTGCAGCTTTATGCTTTCCCAGAGGTAAGTATGTTCTGGTGTTGTTACACCTTCAGCAATCTGGCCTGTGTAACATGTACCTCTTCCTCTTTTGTGCTGAGCATTGGGAGAAAACCCAAATATTTTTTCTGCAAACAATTCATTGCCTTCCTCTCAGGCTCTATTTCACTAATTTTTTCTGACAACTGCACAGCACCTATTTGTGCTGCAAAGCCCAGCTGAGGTGGAATTTTTGCATATTCCAGACAAATTATATTCCCTGCATATTTTCTCTTTATGGATTATTTTAGAGTAGTATTCAAGATGGATTAAGCCCAGTTTATGTAATTGAATGTTTATTCCAATACGTAAATTTTCCTCTGTCAACCTTGAATCATAAAAAAGACAAGGATGAGAAGCATACTGTGTTTTCCTTGTTCCCTTCTCTGTGAACAGACCTTTTCTTTGGACCAATTATAGATCTCTTGACTGATGAGCCTATGGCATGACCTCCTGTTCTTCCTGTACTTGTAGTCACAACTCCATTGCTTCAACTTCAAAAATGTGTCAGGCAGACAGGTTGTGTTAGAATTTTTTTTTACTTCACTCATTTGGCTGAGCAAGCAGGCAGATGATAACAACATGCTGGACAATCAAGTATATCCATCTTTAGATTTTGGCTTTTTCTTAGCAATTATTCCCTGAGCCAGAAGTGCCCTCTTGGGCAGATCATCTGGGATTGGACTGGGTGGACTGGCAGGCTTTGTAGAGTTTTACTCAGTTTGAATGTTTGAACAAACTTATCTGTGAAAATAGGATTGATTTGGTTTTAAATTGATTTGCATTTATTTGGTTCTTACTAGACGTGTTTGCAGAATGACCATATAATGCATGTGTATCAAAAAACTTTACTGCAATAAAAAACAGGACTCTGTTTTGTGAATGGCTAATTTGGGGACCTTTGAATATTTGTATATTTCCTTTTGTTAAGTCTCTCACTCATATCACTTCAAATTAGTTGAGACCAGGCTGGGATTTTCTAGAAGCAAAATACACTGCCTTCTTGAAGCAAAAAAAAATCCCTAGTATTTAGTTATGCAGGACACTAAAAATTAGTTCCAACTCATGTTAAAGTTGATTTCTGTCCTGTGTTTTCCTTATAGCCAAAGTGGTCACTGTTTATTTGCCTCTTACAAGGAGTCTGTTAGCATGAGGTTGTCAGTCTCTTGTCTGGGTGCTAGCATCTGTAACCACAAATATGTCCAAATCTAGAAATTTGCCATGACAGTTTCAGTTTCTTCTTACTCCTTGTGAGATACTGTACACAAAATGTCATTTTGTGCTGCATTTATAACTGCAAGGAATAATACTTGAATTTAAAAGAAATTTCAGCTTGTAAAGATATACCATACATCTTGATTTCATCAGTTATTTTTGTTAGGCTTAAAATATAATAGCAGTATAATTTAAGGTTTTATTAGATCTGAGTTGGGATGGGTGCAGATGACTTACACACAGCCTCTCCACATAGCTTCTCTTCCTAATTTTTATGCTCCACTATGTGTTACTCTTCCATAGTTTGAAGAGGTTGCATTTTATCAAAGCAAATGTTTACAGCTTGTTAGAGACAGGCAGATAGATATGGGTTGTTTGCTTTGCTTTTTTTTTCTTAGCAGTTTAATTTTCTCAATAAGATAAATATATACCTGCACATAAATTAAGATTGATTCATCACTTGCTAAAAAATATATCAGAAATAAACATCATATTTGCTTCCTTTTCATCACAATATTGTACCAGCTTGACTTCTTTTCCAGAAAACCTCTTCAGACATCCAGAACTACCAAAACATCTGAGATAATGCACATTACATTACAGTATTATAAAGATGAACCATCTGTGCTAAGGTTTTCAGTGTTGCATGGGAATGGAAATAGGAATATGGCAAATCCCAGATAGGTTGTTAAAAGACCTAACATGATATAAGTAAATTGAGTTAAGTCAGTCCCTGGTATGGTTAAATAGTCATCACAGATTTTACCACCTACAATTAAACCCAAAATTAGAAAGACTATGTCAGATATGCTGTGGAATCCACAGAGAGCAGAGAGAAGTAAATTGATTCCACTGGTAATTTTACCAAAGCTTTGCTTTTGTGCTGGAACCCAAGTCAGTCCCCATTTAAGGAACCTAGAAGTAGGCTTTCTGTTGTGCTTTACTCCACTCTGTAATAGAAAGGATGATGGACAATCTTCACTGTTAGTATTGATTCACTGTGCAGGTTTTCTCTTACCTGTTTCCACTTAACTTCAGTAGACCTGTGTTTGTACAGGTATAACCCATTCCCAAGTACTGCAGTCTATCTGAGCTTCCTCTCACACTTGGAGCAACAAAGCTGGTGCAGAAAATGAAGAGCACCCACAGCTGGTGCTTTATGTTCATTGATGGCTTATAAATAGGTCTGTCAGTGCAGATTTTGCCTAAGACTTCCGTGTTCACATATTTTGAGCTAGGCTTCCTACATTTGCTAAGCTAAAATTAATTAACTAGTGTGCAAGAGTTAACATAGCATGCTAATTTAAAGGCATGTAGATTTTTTTTAATATGCACTAGAAGGATTTTTACCTTTTGTTAAAGATAATTAACATCCTCCACTTGTGCAGCAGCATGGGGTGGGGGGAGGGAGGCTGAATAGAGGGAGAAGAAAAGTTTTCACTGCCTAGTTAGTTATTATCCTAATGACATTCCCGATGACTTAAATAGCAATTCATTGTATACAAAATGTTAGCCAGAGATACAAAAGAATTTCTATTCCATGTATATTGTGTTTATGTAAGAAAATGAAGCAGGAAAAAAATGGAGCAGGAAGGCAGAAAGAAAAGTTGGATAGTGAGCAGCTGGAAAGAGAGTGTCCCTTAAGAAGGAAGTCATGGGTTCATTTTTCTTCTCTCTTCTTCCAGTTAGAAAATAGCCTCTTCTTCTGTGATCCAAATTAGTGCTTGTTCACTTGGTGTGTCATTTCCTATGTTAAAAAAGAGAGGATGATGAGACACCACAGCCATCAGATTGATCTCTCTTTGTATGGATAAGAGAACTCTAGGTTTAGTTGGGAGCAGGACTGTCCACCTCCAACTCTCTCTGAGCTACAGCTTAATCAATATAAATTCCTTCTCTTCTCACCCATTTCTTCAGCACAGCTGATGCAGGAACTCTGGAGAGTACCAGGATAAGTTCTTTGTTCACACTGCAGGACAGGTGGTTGTTACTGGTTCCACACATCCTGTAAGCAGGAAAGGTCCAGCCTTGAAATGACTGCTTGGAACAGCACATGCTGAAACTGAAACAGTTGTTTCCCAATGTGTTGGGCATTTGGGATGATTGTTCCTCTTCACACTGGGTACATTTATAGTGGGAGCTCTGCAAAAGCAGTGTTCCAGGTGCTTGTTCTCAGCCTGTCTGAAGGCAAGGCTTTCCTCCATCCTGATTTTTGATGTCAGCCCTTGGAAAGACACCCAAACGTGCAGGGTAAAGAGGTCTGGTTTATGCCCTAAGCAGATGATCAAGCTGCTGGTGTGTGCTGACCCAGTCCTACAAAGCCAAACTAGATCCAGCTGACTGCCTCAAAAGGGTTACACCTTTTCAAGTCTTAATAGAAGCCTTCTGCTCCTTGCACTCCGAATTTCATACCTAACTTATTCCTTCTGGGTTTTGATTGTGGAAAACATAATTGGGGCTTTTCATGCTGTTATGTATGAAAAACTAGGTATAATGGTAATGAAGCAAAAAATTTCTTAAACTGGTCTTGGATCCAAAAAGGCCAGTTAATAATATATTTAATAAGGATTAAAAGATAGAGGTGAGAAAGCATCACCCAGTCACATTTTGACTCTATCATCTTAAAGTTCAAGGAGGCAGCAACATAGCTCTGGATAAGGACTAGGAACTTATAGTTGTATTTTATTACATAGTTTCAAGGCAGATATTTAATATCTTCTTTTTATTTTTTTCCCCTCACTTCACAAGACATGACACAGTTGTTTGTTTTCTTAATGTTTTTGCTTGTCCTTTCATATCATATCTAACAGCACTGCAGCTTTGGTCTGCCAGCTTTTCTGATGTCTATGGACAGAATTTAAAACAATCGTACATGCAGTTTATTTGAGCTTTTGGACTGTAGTTCAATAAAATAACCTGAAAAGTACAAAGTTACAAGTTGTTATTACAGAGAAGAAAGACTACACCATATGCAGGAGAGGGAGTACCAAGACTTTATTATTAACCTAACAAAAAAAGATAAGACCTAATCACAATATGGCAATTGTTATTAGGTCAGCCATATAAGTACAGTCCAAATTAGTACAGAAATTCTTCATTAATAATAATGCCATTTAGACTGTTAAATAAGATAACTTATTTTTGTGTCTTGTTTGTCCCTCCAATACCTCTTTGGATCTGATAGTCAAGTGTTTGAGCCGAAGAATGTTCCATCTGCTTTTGTGAGGAGCTGTTTATTCCTGCTGTTCTTAAATTCGACTGACCTTTGCCTCCTTTTTACTAAAATATTTTTGTAACAGGCACACCCACAGGCTGCTGCTGACTTAGAAAGCTTTCACAACAAAATAGTGAACCTAATCATAAAAATATTTTGAAAGGTGATTGAATCAGCAGTGTGACCCTGAGATTTTCAGAGGAAATTTTCAAGATGTTGTGGTTAACATTATTCTCTGAACCTGCATGCTAATCAAACACTGCTTGATACGTCAGAATAATCAACTACATTTATTGCATCTAGATGTGTACTGTCTGCTGAAGCAAGGTCTTTTGCTGAACCAAAGCTTCAGTGTTGTAAAATTCCCACATATTATTATGTGATAGTAATTGCTGAGCTGAGCTGGTTACTAAGTTACTGTTTATTTAATGGAGAGTTCAGGGAGATGGAAGCTCCATAAAATCACAGTAGTGCTTTTTAGGACTAATCTAGTAGTGCTAAAATAATGAGTGATTACTCTTAGAGTAGTAATTAGTCTTTTTTTTTTTTTTTTTT
>VXAC01004639.1:56550-93692 GCA_013399225.1 Rhipidura dahli | reverse complement strand
TTTTTTTTTTTTTTTAAATCAAGAACTGGGGTTTTTTGCTTGTGTACTATTATTTAAGATTGATAATTTGTGTGTGTGTGTTAATGTAAAAAAATCTAAACACTTTTTATTATAATGCTACTCCATAATCAATGATCTTGCTAAAATAGGGCCTTATTGTAATCTGCATATGACATATAGGATATCTTACTAATATCTTCTGAAGTCTTTTGCATGCAATTTTTAAAAGATTTTGAATTGGACCTTCTTGCCCTAGTTTGAGCTGAGATACAGTTACTTTTCTTGAGTACAACTTGAATTCTGAAATATCAAACTATTTTCTCTTTAGGTAGAGAGATCCATAAAGAGAAATCAGCGTCTTAACACATATGGAGGCAGATGGGGTTTTTTTAACAAAATGGTTTGAATCTAATGGACAGAAAAGAATCCTCCAAAAATACAAGAAGAGAAAGCATGTATTGATATTCATTCATAATGCATATTGACAGGACTGTATCCTCAATTAGATTTCTAGGTCTCATAATTGTGTTGTGGACTCTTTCAAAAAATAATTTTGCAGTTGTCTTATGTTTAAGTTTTACTCATGTAACTCAATATCCTCCTTTCTTTGGTTTGAAACTTTTTGTGGATTTTTGTCTTATCTAGTATAATTTGGCCCCACTGTGTACTTGCTCCAGCAAGCAATCTGTGTTGTATATATAATCTACTTTTGGGTCTACTTTTTTCCCCCTCAGCTGAGTAGCAGTTCATCAGAAAGAAATACTTGAGAAACTCTGATTGCATATATAAACACAAGCATATCCTCTCTGTATACGATTATAGTCCTCTTCTGTCTGCTCTTGCTTAAAACAACCTGATCAGTAGTCACATCACAGAGGTCACAGAGCAACATTTTGGCACAGGCAAAGTGTTTACAAGCTACTAATGAAGTTCTATAAATTTTAATCTGCAGTATCAGGAAGATTTAATGAAAGAGTATGTTTATACAGCAGTTTAATGGCAAAGTTTTCCTCTCTGGGTTTGGTTTAAGATCATTCTAGGCATTTAATGTATAGTCTGAAATTCAGTGCAAATACTGTCTGCAGTCTAGATTTTCTATTCTATTTTCCTGATGGTGTATTCAAATGTCATTGAAATAAACTAACGCAGAAAGGAGCTTTTGCATGACTTGCTTTACACCTTTTTTTAAGTGGCTAGTTCAGTCTTCCAGAAAGAAAAATACTAGTATGTTGTAAGGAAAATACACACATATGTAAGTAACTCTAAGCCAAGTGTCTGCAGCTATGTGTCTTAAAGTTCTCCATCACTTTGTTAAATACATAAATTCATATTTTAAATTCAAGAGTTTCCAGAGACACTTTCAGTTTCAATGCACATATAAAGTCACCATAAATATACATATATCAGCCCTCTACTCTTAGAACTTGGTGGCTAATTTCTAATGAATTATTTAATTTATGAGTGCTTTACCTTTTTTCTTTTGACTTTATTTTGACTGTACAATATGAAAGAATATCTATTCATTGCTCAAAAATATTAGGTTAATGGATTTTGCTAAGATACCTTGCTCTGTAATAAAGTGTGTTCCAACAATGTATGTGTATTAGATGATCTGGGCTGAATAGTACAAACAGAGCATAAGATTAAAGATGGCTTATAATAAAAAAAAGTTTTCTTTTTTAACCACTAGACATTTTGGAAAACATACAAAAAATTATATATAAAATAATAAGCAGAAAAAAATTACTTTGAATGGCCTTTTTTAGCTGTGGGTTTGGTTTGGTATGGTTTCTTTTTCCAAGATAAGAGCAGATTGGTTTTGTTGGGTTTTTTCTTTCTGTAATTGGAAATAATAGCTTTTCAGAAAGAAAAATAACAAATCTTATTTCAAATAAGATTATTTGAAATATCTCTTTATAAATGATTTTTTTTTTTATTTAAAACCATCTTTGTTTTTATAGCTCCATTTCTTATTATGTTGCAAAATATCTACAAAGACTTGTCATAATATGGTGGGATTTTTTTTTAAATTCCAAAATTCTTGTGTCAGTGAAACAGCTGCTATTTTCTCCACCAAATGCCTCAGGAGGTCCCAAGTACCTGAAGCCAGTAACATGTTTTCATATATAAGGCACAGAGATACAGTACTTTTTCCTGTCAAATGTGGATGATGTTGCTCTGTAATGGAATAGTGACAGCTTGGGCTAGTCACATTTAACGTGTATAATGCAAAACTCATCTTTTTATCCCAGGTATTTGCAGGTTTTTTTCTGTGTTTGAAGTTGTCAATAGATACAGTAGAATATTAAATGGCAAAATCAACAGCATATTAGTGTGAACCCCCATTCCCCACTCAGCCATGCACCCAGCACCTTTTAGGAGCTGTGCATCTTTTCATAGCTTAACTATAAAGATTAAATCTAAAAAATCATGACATATATATCACACATATACAGTTGTTTAGACCAAAGTAGGATGTACAGGAATATCATTGCAGTAATAACACTCTGATTGTTTTTAAGGCCTAAACTTTCCATATGGCCATAATGACCAGAAATGACTTCTAGAAATTACTCTTAATAATGCTAGTTTTATAGTCTGTATCCTCATAAATAGTTTTGACTTTAACATAATTATTTCATATACTAAGAGAGGCTTTACTCAGTTTATACACAAGTTTCCTGTGTAAGTCTATGCTAAAGTTTTTATTTTTCAGCTCTTACCTTATCTCGTTCTTTCCTTTATCTGTACTTTATTTCAACTAACCAGTTTTTTTCTCATGTTAAATCTAATCTAAATCATGTTATATCGTGTGAACAACTAGAGCCAAGTTCCAGCTGGAGCCTCTTTTGTTATTGTGTAATTGAAAGTAATATAATACTGAAATAACAACCATTTGTATGTTTCTCATGTTGTTTTGTCCCTGACATTCAGCATCCCTTTTCTGTATTTTTAATCTGTCTCATTCATTTATGTTTCATAGTGGTGTAGCAGATACACCTTTCCAAGTCCTCTTTATGTGGCACAAAACATACTCATGTTAACTTTGAATGAAGCATTTCTTAGAAGCCTTCAAATTACTTTGCCCACAGGCAGAAATGATAAGAGGTGATGGAAATGTGATACTTCAGTGTTTAGATTTCAAAACACCCAATTTGAAAACTGCCTGGAATCCGTCTTAGAGCAGACAGAGATGGGGCTCTGAAAAACAGTTTTTCTTCTCCATGTCAATTTGCAGTTCTACACAAGCTGAAGTGAGTTATTTGACACAGTGGCCTTGAGTTACTTATGAGATTTTATTGACAGCTTCAGCTCTTTGCCAAATCTCTCTTTATTTTCACACAACTTCTGACTGTCCTTGTTAGGATACATTAATGTCAAACTGAGGAATGCTGATTAGGGAAGACAAGTCACGTACCACAGATGGGCTTGCTATCACATTCAAACGAGGGCATCATGTATTTTGGCTCTGTGGAGAAGATAAAATTTTAGATGTCTTCTTCTCCCTTCCTTTCGTCTTCCCCCAACCTCTTCTTTGATAAGCAATAGTTTGTTCAATTAAAAGTAGTGAAAATTAAAATACCTGCCAAGACTGAAAATAAATAAATCTGCACAACTAGGCTTGGACTCAAAGCAGGACAGGGAGAAATATATTTCTCCTGGGAGTGTGCAGTGACTGAACCTCAGACCTCTGTTAATCATTCTTAAAGGAAATGGACGAAAAGCTTGCACCTGAATAGGAGGTATATTATTTCAATAAAATTATAGGATGCTAATGTGAAATGTTCAAAGTACAAGAAACTTTCACGTGGTTTTTAAACAAAATTAGAGATGACATAAACATGAAAAGATTTCTATACCTTTGCTGTTTAAAATGCAGAAATTTAATGTTAATGGAGATATTTTAAAATTTTTCAGAAAATTGAGTGAAAATAAGATAAAATTGCACTAACCTAAAGGAAAAGTGAACAGTAGTTACTTCCAAATTGTTCTGGGCCACTGACACCTCAGTGCTAAACTTATCAAGAATAAGTTGGGCATATGTTTTTGGGATCATCTTGGTTGTAGATGGGATGATTTATTACAATGCTGCATCTGCAGATAAAATGGAACCCTGAAGAAAACTACTTCACTGATCACAGCTTTAGTCCTGCTACTGTCTACTTTGATTTTGATAGAGGTGAGTTGCAAATGTGTGTATTCCCAAAGAATAAGAATTAAATTGTGTTAGATATTGCTTACACATGCCTCAAAAAATTGATTTTTAAAAAGTCTGCTTATTAAGAGCCCAGTTTCCACAAGAAGAAATTCTGTATTTTTCTTGTGTCTCCATCCATTCATGTGTTTGCTACTTGTGCAATTTATTGGTTAAGTATCAAAAAAAAAACCAAAACATCTGCACACACTTGAAAATATATGCTGTATCTCCTTCTTTGTTGACTTAATATTAAAACCCTAAATTGACCGCTCTCTACAGGTTGAGGCATAAATTACAAACTGACTATGAATTATACCTGTCAGTATTCATTGGCATGCATAAACAAAAATAAATTTGGGCTTTTCCTGACAGGATTCAGCATTATTTTTCAATAAAAACTGAGATGTAAATTGATTCAGAAGAATTCTTGCCTTAGCTCTTGTGTTTAAGGTGGTAGTTTCAAACTTGTTCTTTAATTTAAGTATTTGAAGGTTTCAAAACCAAATAACTATTTTCTTTTGCCTGTGCTCTGTTGGTGCATGGAGGCTTGGGAAGCTGTATTGCACACCCCATTGTGTTAGATATTGCTTACATATGCCTCAAAAAAATTATTATTAAAAAAATCTGCTTATTAAGAGCTCAGTTTTCACAAGATGAAATTATGCTTTTTTTTGGTATGTCTCCATTCATTCTTATTCTTTGGGATTCAAGTTAAAAAAAATCTGTGAATTGGCTACTCTTAAAATATTAAATTGTGCATGGTTTTACAAGGCAGAGAATCTCTGCCTTTTTTGTCCTTAAGAAAGTAGTTGATACAAGTCTAGATACTAGTGAGGTATGGCATCTCAGCAGGAATTTTATTGGAAAGCATGGTAATTCCACAGTGCAAGGTAATAGGTACTATTGCTGTCGTGTTGTATTCTGACAAATATATATACTTGTGTCATTACAGTAAATACACACCTTCAGACCTGGCATTAAGGAGAGAGTTTACCTTCGTTATTGCTCTTCTGATCATTTTCTTGTCAAAAAACTAATTTGTGTAAATTCCTGCTTAGTCAACTTTGAAAAGTAGTCCTTATTTTTAAATTATATCTTCAGTCTTTTTTTTTGTAAGACACTAATGGAAAAAAACCCCAAACTTTGCTACTGCAGAACATATGCTGCTCAACAGTCTTAATAAAGTTAGGTAAAAAATAAATATAAAAGGAGGGCTCTCTGAAGAAAGGTCTACTTACCCCTTAACTAAGGGGCCCCAGAGACTGTTCCAACTTTGTATCTTGTTTACTTTGGAAGTAGCTACTTTGTATTCCTTGATCTCAACGTGGCAGGACCTCTAAAAAAGTAAATGAATTCTCAGGTTATTGGATCCCAAATCATTATATTGTTATTTTCAGTGACTGTTACCTTGTTAGGCTTGTTAGACTGCTAGAGCTCGTTCACCGAAGCAAGTTCTTCTGGCTTCATGTCCAGCTTGGGAGATTATCTCCATTTAGGAAAATGCTCAAGTCACTATTCAGAAAGGCATGTAAAACATGAGTAAGAATATTCCTGTACCCTTTTCCAATGTTGGAATGATTCTATGTTATCTCATAAATAGATAATTAATACATTTTATAGACAAACTTACTGGACCTGGAGTTTACATGCAGTGGTGTCAATGATAGGTTTTGGTCTGATGCCGAGTTGAGCATTCATGCTAACAAACAAGGCAGAAGGAAGAATGGATGTCCGGAAGCCTGTTGGTCAGTTCTTTTCCCCACACAGTAATACTAAAATAAAATTATTTTAAGTAAGAAAAATTTTTAAAGCTTTTATAATGAGGGCTGATAAATACTGAGTGAATGATAATTTTTCTCCCCCTATGAACAATTTAATTCAAAATAAACGTTTGTATAGTTCTGCAGGTTCTTCAAAGTTTTGATAACTTTGAGCTGACTTTCATCTCTGTTCAAGTAAGTTCATCATGGTAATAACATTTTATAGCCTTTCCAAGTTTTCATTTTCACCTGTTTTATGAACACCTTCATAACAACGTAAAGGGCTCATATTCTATGCCAAAATGCTAATCAAATAACTCTTCTATTACTAATAAAAAATCTCGGGTTTTTTCCCTTTTAACTGAAGCTTCTATATACATGTATAATAGATTTCCTGGGGAGATTATCAGGAAAAAAAGCATAGAAGAGTTTGTAAATCCTTCTCCGAACTTGTTAATGTAGTATTTCAAAGAATATGAAATCCATGCATCAAAGCATGTATTATGTGAGTTTAAGCATGTGCTTATGTTCCTTTATATTCTGCACAGTATTAAAATTAAAAAATTAAATATATATTTAAGAGTTTAAATAAGTGTTAAATCACTTCTCCCATTGGGGTTACTGTTTTGACAGGCAGGCTGTAATGATTAAACACCTTGCTGAATTAGAGTCTTAAGCATCTGCCTAATTTAAGCAGTAAATCCTATTGAAGCAAATGAGTCTTATCCCGATTAAGACTCTTACTGAACTGGGTGAAAGTGAGAGACGGATAATCCTCAGTAACCTTAAAAGTCTGGCAAGCAGGCACTGAAATGAGTACAGAAAGTGAAATATGAATTATAGCTCCCCAGCTAGCCATGTCTAGAAGCACAAATTCCAAATGGTGCTAATCTCTTTATTTAGCAGATGAATCATGCTGGAGAACAGCTGGAGAATAAATCTATTAAAGTAGGTACCTATGTGTAACCAGAAAGAGCAAAATCATGTTGACATGTAAATGCTGTTGGGGCAGGAATTGGGCTGTGCTGGCTCTTGGGGCTGACTGGGCTGACCTTGCCCTGGGCAGGGCTGAACTGGGTTCCACCTCTGGGAATACCACTGGGGAAGGGGCTGACAGCTCCAGCAATGTTGGGTGGCTGTGGGGGAGCTTCCACCTCTTCCCCGGGAGAAGGGAGCAGGTCATTGTATGCAAATATATGCAAAGAAATCTGAACTGGCTCTGGCAAGGGAAGGACACCACCAGCAGCATTGCACCTGTCCCAGAGAGAGCTGAGGATGTTGATGTGTCCATGGCATTCCCCAGCTCCCTGCCTGGGGAACACCATCAGACCCACACAGGCTTCGGGAACTTGGGCACTCCATAGAAAAAAAGGACTAAGGAGGTCTTTTTAAATATGGTCATAGAGAAGTATGCATGTAATGTTTCTAATCATTGCAAATTTTCTGTATTAGATTATTTGGCCCAACTTAAAGTCTAAACATTAACCAGGCCGATAATAAATTCTTGTCTCCACATATGTAGTGTGCTCACTTTTACCCAGACTGAGATTTTGAGTGTGACATTCCCTTCCAGCAAATGTTGGTAATGCACATTTAATTCATTGCAATCATGACTGAAAGGTCTGAAAAAGGTCTGAAAAAGCACCTTAATTCTGATTCACAGGGAAGTGGGGAGAAACCCTGCAAATTCAGTTTAAAGAAATTAAAACTGAGAAGGTTGTGCCATTGCCTGATCTCCTAGATTTTAGTTTGTAATGATTCTTTTTTCATTTGCAAAAGAAGACTACGTATTAGCTGAAGTCTGTCAGGTGTCTAACTAGCATCCAGAATAACATTTTCCATAGATGTTTTGTTGTTTATTTGGAGTTCCTAGGAAACCTAAGATGCAATTATAAGACACGTGGTTTTGGCAGCTATTGCTCAGTTTCTGTTCTCAGAATGACCCTAACGGCTATAATAATAATGAATTTTTTTGGTTTATTTTGTTTAGTATAGTTTTGGGGGGTTGATTTTTGTTTTCTTTTTTGTCTTGGTGTAGGATTTGGGTTTTTTTTTTTTTTCCTAATAATGAAACCACAGTTGTTTTTGAAAGTGAATATGGTTTTGTTTGCATTTGTAAGGTATCTGTGGATGCTGTTCAGAGATCAGTCTCACTCAAATTATCTAGCTTGAGAGTTTTCAATATTTTTATAACTTTTCCTCCTCCCCACCACAGGAAAGAGTGTTTTTTGGTCATGGGAATTATTTTAACCTAGATGTTTTAATGACCTACTTAATAGTTCAGCCCCAGAGGAACTGGGATGTTAGGACTTTTCTGTATTAAAAGGCTGAAACATCTGTGGTGGGTTTTTTTTCTTGACTGCATGTGTACTTTTGCTTCTGTAATCCAGAGCACATGGAAATTCCTAAAAACTTTTTAAAAGCATCCCTCAGGATTTCTTTCATTCTATCAAGAGAAGCAAAAGTCTCATCATCTGGACTCATTTGCTTAGACAGAGATCACCTTCTCTCTAATTTTCCTGCCTCAGTGTGTGATGCTTAATTAAACATCTGGAAGAACAGCATATCCTTTCTCCCAGGTTCAGGTTGAGAACTCTTATCTTGCTCCCAACAGAAAACTTGAGTTTCAAGTGTTTATATGTGTGCTTGAGTTCTCTCCCATCCCCCTGACGACTGATTGTTCCTGTGTTTTAATTAATACCATGCTTCCCATCAGGTAAATTTAAAAGACTAGACCTGTTTCTATTTAAAGTTCAGTATGAGTATTAAGAGACAGAAGGAAAAAACATTCAAACACACAAAAAGAACAGGAAAAAATGTTTTCAACTTTTGAAGAAAAGTGATGGAAGAACACCCTTCTACAATCTCATTTGTGTGTGCTACCAATAAGGCTCTTGGTAAAAAAGAAGTATCATTCAAACAACTCAAGCCTGCAAGTTTCTTTCATAAACTTGTTTTGGAATTTCATAATGGTTGAATACCTTTTTTATTTTATTTTATTTTATTTTATATATGATACTACACTGAAGACCTGGTTTAGCATTTTTTTTCATTTTTGAAATGACAGAATACACCTGAGAGGGAGGGAAGAATATTGGGTCCAAACTGGAGAATATAGGGTTGTTTTTTGTCATAGTCACAAAGTGAAAGATGTTCACAGATAACTGAATTTAGGTAAAATAAGACCAAAAGTACCATCAGCTTCTCAGGTCAGAGGTAAACACAGCTATCCAAGTTTGCCTTTTTTCAAAAAATTAAATTCAGGTGTATTGACATGCTTGTTTCCCACCATGTAACCAGTTCTATAGAAAAAAGAAATCAAAACATCCAAAACTTAGCTCATGTTGGAGCTATGCATTTTGTTGTCTCACACTGCCCTTGTTTTCTTCTTCCATGAAATCAAATTCTATTTCCTAATTATGACAGAAAGAGAACAGCTGAGCTATTACAGGCTCTTCCTCTTGCTGGATTTAGCAAACAGAGTACTCAATGATTGCGGCAGATGTCTCTGATTTGAGCCTTTTACCTCTTTCCATGGAGCAAATGTTAGGGATGATCATAACCTGGAGACAAGCCCACAGATACCAGGAACGATGCAGTAGGATAGCCAGCAGCCCTAGGAATTCAGCCATTAATCCCAACAGTTTAATTTTCTGATCAGCCATGCTCACTGCATATTCCATTTTTTTGTTTTTATAGCATATTCTGACATTCTCTCTCCTGGCCTGCTGCTCTTCCCTCTCCAGAAATTTCTTCATTTATGTCTGAAGACATAATTCCCTTAATCTGAAGGGACTCTACTTTTGTGAACTGTTTTGGGGACATGGACAATTAGGTTGAAAACTCACCCAATTTACAAATGACATGAAGTTGAGTGGCTTGATGTTTACCCCAGAGGGAAGGGACTCCATCCAGCAGGATGTTAACGTGCTTGCGAAATGGTCCCATGTGAGCTTCAGGAGATCCAACAAGGTCAAGTGTGATTGCACATGGGCAATCCCCAGTATATGTACTAGGGGATGAATGGATTGATAATGGCCCTGTGGAGAAGGACTTGGATACACTGGTGGAACTAGCAGGTGTGTGCTGCTGGCAGGGGTGGGGATGTGTTTTGTATTTACTGGAACGATTTCAGCTGCCACGGAATAATTGTACAGAGTGATCTGCAGCAGAGACACTGAAGGCTTTTTCCTCCTGGTAGAGCCTTCAGGAAGAGTGACAATAGCTGTGTCTTAGTGTCCATTGATTACAAATTAACACACAAAGTAAGCATTCTAAGTTCTGGAAAGGTAACTCCTGCACATCAAGTAGCACAGAGTCAGCTGCAGGGTTTTGGCTTTGCTGGGAGCTCACAGGGCTTGCTGGCAATTCACTGCCAACATTCTGCTGTGATAGATCGAATAGAAGACCCAGTTACAAAAAGTGCCAAATACTGTTTTGCACTAAGCCTCCATTTGTTTATTAACGACATTGTCTGGATGAAATATACAATTTTGTTCCAGGTTATTGTTCCTAAGAGTATAACAGCCACTCCCCAGTTTGGTGTGCCCCCAGAGGAATGATAAATGTACCACAGAAAACTCATGTGGAATATTCTTTTACATTAACAACATAAAGAAACGTGGTCATTTGAAGTTTGTTTCCAATTTGGAACTTTCTGGCTTCTCTGTATGATTTCAGCAATTCTTTAGGGTTTTTTGTTTGTTTTTCTTTTCCTGATCATCAGGCTTTTCAATCATCAGATTCATCAGTTAGCATTTACTAGTTGCCTTGCAGGACTTTGAGATACATCATTTCTGTCATGTTCATAAATTTCTGTGGCTCCTTAGAGGGTAGGTGTTGGGCAAAATCTGAGTATATCAGTTTTTCAATATGGAAGGGTAATGAAAATATACCTTTTTTCTTCCTGGATGTTGATATGGTTTTGTCTTCTTCCATTTTTTTTGTGCTTCTTGTTGACTTTGTATTACTGCAGACACCTTTCTCTAGATCAGGTTGCTCCAAGCCCCATCCATCCTGGCCTTGAACACTTCCAGGGAATAGGCATCGACAGCTTCTGGAGAAGCATTAGCTACTTGGATAGACCATTTTTTTAAAAGAATGGTGTTCCAAGCAGGTGAAATTTGAGATGGAAATACTTTTTCCCACTGAGGTAATCCTGAAGATAATGCTGACTTAATTAGTGCTATGAGGTTTTCCATTACTTTCTTTACAGTAAGGGACAGGTGGTACCTTTAGGCATTGAGTGGATGGAACATTGTATGCCATCTAGAGTGCTTCCCTCTTTCCTCTTCAATCAGTTTGAATCTATCCAGAGATGCTATGGGCAGAATTCATTCAGGAATTACTGCAGTTTGGAAAATAATGAGGAATGCAGTTGGAATATATCGAATCTTTGATGGTAAATAACACGTTCTCATTACTTCATTGTTCTGTCTGATGTTAAAGCAAAAGGAGAAGTAAAATTTGTGTTTCAGTGGCTCTTTGGAATGATCATCTGGAGAAAATGGGGAGGATATAAGGAGTAATTCACAAGGCTGCCGAGGTGAAGGAAAGCTACAGATATTTCCTTTTCTTTGCCATGATCATGAGTTATGCATATGTGCAAATGCTATCTTGTCTCACATGGGTAGTGGTTGAAAATGTATCTGCAGCTGCAGTTCCCATGAACAACAACAAAAAAAATCAACTTTAGCGCTGTCTCAGCTATCTTCTCTGAGCTTTTTCAGGTTTGATATAGTTATCACAGCTTGTAAATTTTCTCAGGAAAACAGTTAATATTTTAAAATATCCAGGGATGTCTTCTCTTTTTGTCTTTTTCTTTCTTTGTTTTTTTTTCCCCTGTGAAAATAGTTGTTGTTTTCTTGGATGTTTTACTTCTGTGAAGCGCTGCATGGAGACACTTCAAGACACTGACAACTGAGTGCATGTGTGGGTTTAGAAGATGCAACTTAAGGAGAATATTATCCAAAGAGATTACCAAGTTTATTTACTTAAACATGGTTTTAATGAATACTCTTCAGTCAATTTAAGTTCTGTATGATAAGAGATGAGATGCATACAGATATGGATATTTCTATATATTTACACAAACACACACACGACTGTGTGTTCTGCTTATCAACTGTTCTTGAAATCACAGTTCAGTTTGAACCAAATTTACTAGAAGGCTTGAGAACCACACAGTTACGAAAATCTTGGAGGAAATTCAAAATGAGGATTCACCTTGCGGAAGGGCAATTTCCAGCTGGGTCCTGCCTAGGAGTCAGCTGGCTGACTGATGGGAACATGGGTTTTGGTCCAACAATCAGAATTCACAGAAATTAATGAAGTACCTGCCCACAATTGCCCAAATTTATCCCAGCATGGAAGGGCATAGGGCTGAGCTGGCAATACTGTGAAAGACTGAGGGAAGCACCACTATGAATCTGCAGGAAAAGTCTTGATTAAGTTTGTAGAATGCAAACCTCTTGCTTTGTTGATGTTTGCTAATGCAGAGAGCTTGATTTATTTGATAGATAATGATTTGAATATTACTTTTGGCATCTATGTCATTTTGCCTAAAGAGGGGATGAGAAGAAGTCTAGAAATATTATCTTAGTCTTGACCATTTCTTTTAAAAAAGCTTCTTTTTTTTTCTTTTTTATTCCAACATCATGACTTCCATTAGTTATGGGTGCAAAGATGAATAAGTTTAAAAAGGAATTAATTTCATTAATCCATGGTGTGTAATGAAAAGAGATTCTTGTGCTGTATGTATAAGAAAAAATGATGTTGGGAATATGATTCTATGGAAATGAGTCCTTCAGGGTATGTTGTAAAGGATGAAGATATTTCTAGGACCTTTAAATGTAATATTGAAAGACAAAAATGTTGAAAGTTGGTGAAAATGTACCACTTGTTAGAGAAAATTAATTAGGTCTTCTTTTAACTCAGGTATGTCTGAAAAGGACAAAAGAGAAACAACAGACAAAATACTGATGGTTGACATAATTACAAAACTTTACTTGATAGTAGAACTTCTTCTAAAATGATAGTTTAACACTATTTTTAGGAAAATTAATGCTTTCTCATAAATTTTACATGTTGGGGTTTATTTTACTTTTAAAACCAAAATAGAAGTGTTTATAACTTTTATATTTTGCAAGGAAAATTTGCATTCCTTCAAATACCTTCACAACCGTGTGTTGCAATGTGTGATACTGGCCCATCATATACTAATACAGTGAAAATGTAACACAATTGTGATGCTTCTCTCATTTTGTCAAACTTTCGGCTGCAAAATAGAACTGTATTATAGAGAAAATAATGTTTGTTGACAAGGACTTTTGTGGGGAAGAGGAGCAGATTATAAAAAGGATGAAAATCAAAGAATAGACCTGTCTAATACTTTGTGTGTGTTTGTGTTCTCTGTCTCAAAGAATAAAAAGTACGGTGAGAAAAGCTGGGGAGGAGGGATGAGGTTGACGTATAAAAGGAAAGAAAGCATTAAGTTTCATGACTCCCTCACTGTCTGTTAGAAATACTTCAAGCAAAGTGTGACTATCTCTAAAGGGAATTTTAGCTCCTACTGGCAGTGAATTTTTGCAAAGAAGCTTCTTATTTTCCCTATGGAACCATATCTGAATTTAATCGCTCTGGTAAGCAATTGGTTTCTTTTATGGGCTTTAATTCAGTATGCTTTATGGATCCAGACCTTTCTTCCTCATGTGAGTTTTGGCTGGATGAGGCGAGAGGAATTAGGCCCTAAAATACCATGATACTCAGTTTAAGGGGATTCTAAATCATGCAATAAATGCATTTAGAGGCTCATGGTCTCCATGGCATGCATATGTAATTCCCACAGATATTAATGGAAATTTTTACCATTACTTTCAAGGTCAGGTTTGTATTAAACGCTGAATCATAACCCTCAGAGTGTCTTTGAACTTCAGTGGTATCTCCATGACTTAAGTCAGACAGTTGCTGGTAGCTTTTCACCTGGGAAGGACTGAAAGTGTAAGTTACAAGGGTTGAATTAGGTTGTGTGTAGATTTTGCCCTTAGGCAGCAATCCTAAGCAGTAGTCACTGCTATCTATAGGAAAGCGAGAGGGACTTATGACCATTCCCAGGGTTATCCCTCTTCTAGGAGATTCTTGGAGCTTCTAGACAGCCTGTCATTATGCAAGATAAGCCACTCCTGTAGACCTTTCTGATACAGATAAACCTGCTTAATTTCTGGGACTGGATTCAGTACTCATGTAGATGAAGAGTAAAAATTTGACGGTTATGAGTATTATGCTTGTGAAAATGACAAAAATCCAGGACCTGCTGCAGTGAAAGCATTTATTTGTGACTTATGTCATGTGTGTTTTAGGGGAGAAGCATGCAGAGCTGTCAAGACCAGTGCTCTCAACCAAAATCATAAAGCATTTTTCCCAGGTTTCTAGGATGACAAAGCAATGTGGGTTATCTGCAGTTGTTTACCGTCACTCTGAACTTATTTATGCCACCTAAATATATTTCCAAAATGTATTGCTTACTGAAGACTGACATTACCTATTATATTCATACTGCTGAAAACAGCTTTTAGTAGGTAACAAAAAACTATTGTGCGTTGTGTTGTTTGCCTTGGGCTCCTGAGATTAGTACCACAATTCATAATGCAATGCAGAGAATACACTTATGCAGTCAAAGCACTTTGGTTAGTGGCACAGAATTAAAAGCAGAGTCATTTTTGGAGACAATGCTTCAATTTGACACTGACATTTGTGGAAAAAGTCATGGATGTCCCGATTCCCCCAGCCTTCCAGCAAAAATAAATCCTAAAAAAATGAAAACTGCATTTTATGGTTTATTTCCGTATTTTTTTTTTTCACTTCAGCAGTCTGAGTAAAGAAGAAATAAACTAATTTTGGCATTAAAATGAGTGCTTCCCAGTAGCCTCTTTGGGCTAGTTATGTTGTGAACACTGTGATTAGTTGTATATATATATCCTCATAGCACAGGCGCTGGAAAGTAAACCCATAGCACTAAAAATAATTTTTCATTATCAAGTATATTTTAAAAGAAATAAGGACTCTTCAAACGCCATTGAAATAAAATGAGCAATGATGTGCAATTATGAAAGAGAGTTGGAAAAATAATAAAATACATAAACCCCATCTCCCTTACCCCCTGCAGTCTAGAATCTGCACAGTAATTGTCAAAAGGATTCTAAAGAAAAGTTCAAGCATGGGATAGGTTAAAGGAAAAATGTTTGACTTCTCAGGAAATATCCAATTATAACTGCTGCTGCTGAAGAGCTTGATGCTGAAGACTGTAAATATGGTATCACCACTGATGGTATGGACAAGTTTGTCTGTTCAAGACCAGGAGAAATCTGCATCTCGATTTTTAAATCCTGTCTGCTGGACTTAAGCCACTGCTAACAAAGGTAACATAAAAGCGGCACATAAAACTGTACCTTGAGGAACATTCTTCTTTCAATCTAGGTGTTGGAAGTTTACAGTATTTCACACTTCAGGTCTATAATCAAGTACTGGATCAGGAAATGTTTGACTTGCACTTCCCTGCTACCTACAGGAGAGTCTGAATGTGGTTTAGATTTCATACAGAGCAGGGGGGATTACTTCTGTTAACAGTTTGAAATGGTGGTAAGCAAGTCTAGCCTTTGCATTCCTTTACAGAATAGTTAAGCATGTTTGGAAATATCCTATCCTACTGATTCACATTCAGTGTAGGTGACAGAGATAAAATTAGTTAGTATTGGAAAAGGGCTTGAAACATTATAGATTATGTGTGAATGTGTAGAATGTGCTTTTACATATTTAAGCACTTACTCTGTATGTCAAAGTCAGCTGCTTGCATAGCTTTTGTGCTGGGCACATATTTTAAAATCTTATTTATATACAGTAAACCTAGGAAATAAATTTTTATGGTTCTGCCTCTGTACAAGGGCTGTTGATTCCTGACAATTCTGAGCCACCCAAACATTCTTCTGAGGAGGATAAATACAGATGGGACAGGATAAATTAAATGAGACAGTGCTCTAAATGTCAGCTGAAGAAAGAATTGCATAAACCCTATGGTGTGTAGTGTTATTGTAACAGCCTGGGGAAAGTGTTTATGTACCGAATCTTTCCTGGTGTTAGGGGTTCTGTGTATGGGTGTCAGACTGCAAACTGCATTTTCACTGTGCAGTTTGTTTTCTGCCACGTCTGTCTTCTGTTTTCATACTGAGCTAAACTTACAGGAGGTGTCAGAACAAAATCTTGTACCTGGCTAAGAGCTAACAATAGGGGATAGTCTAATTTTAACTGTCTATTCAAAAGAAATATCATTTGGAGAAAAAGATGGGTCTAGTTCCTGCCTAGGTAACAATTCAGACATGAACTTGAAAATCAAGCAGTGTGTCACCAGGCAAGAAACTATGATCTCTCTTGTCTACAGATTTTCCTGAATTTTGACAGGTCAGATGGAAAGATTCACGGCCATTTTTAAAGGGGAAAATAAGATGTGGTTAGGTGTATATGCACTCTATTTTTATGATACTTTGCATAATGTAGATAACAGTTACAGTGAGCATTACTGACAGATTTCAGCTGGTGCTAGTAGTCAGAATACATTGCTTAATACCTGGACAGCTGCTGCTGAGCACTGGTGAATGGAATCTTGCGACATTTCTTTTGATATTGGCAATGTAGTTGTGTGCTAATCTATCCTTTTGGTACCCTTTTAATTCTCTTCATAGTTGTGCCTACAAAGACTGCCTAAATTCTCTTATTGGAAGAGAGGTTCAGTGCTTTATAGAGTGACCTTTGCCCAGAGTTCAAGACTCCAATTTACATGACTTGCACTGGATGATCAGATTTGGTATGTAAACTGAGGCAGGGAAATACATTTGTAGTTTTGCAGGCCTTTTGACATGGAGGTTTTTTTTAAGGATTTGCTGCCAGTTTCTGCGCTTATTTGCTTTTATTGATGCCTATCTCTAAGATGTTTCAAAGAGAGATCTTTGGACAGTTAAGTACAAGAGGAGCGAAGATGGTGTGGTTGTGCATTGCACATCTTTGACAGGCGAGAGCCAGTGTCTAGGAAGGCATCTGGGAATCAAAGACAGCAGAGATTGCAGCCTGTTAAAATCTGCTTCTCTTATGAGGAAAGGCTGAGGAAGCTGGGGCTCTTCAGCCTCAAGAAGAGATGACTGAGAGGGGATCTCATCCATGTCTGTCAGTGTCTGCAGAGAGGGGTCAGAGCATGGGCCAGGCTCTGCTTGGTGGTGCCCAGACAAGAGACAAAGGGAGAAATTGATGCACAGGAAGTTCCACCTGAAAGTGAGAGAGTGCATCTTTACTGTTCAGTGATACACATTGGAACAGATTGCCCAGAGAGGGCATGGAGTCTCCCTCACTGGAGATGTTCCAGAACCATCTGGACACAATCCTGTGCCACGAGCTCTGGGATGACCCTGCTTGAGCAGGGAGGTGGGGACCAGATGATCCACTATGATCCATCCCAACCTGACCTTTGATATTGTGAGACTGATGAAAACTAATCACACACAAATTTCTGATGGAAGTGTAATAAACCTGGAAATGCTCACCAGAAATACATTTGTAAGCAACCTTGCATAATTTGGGGAGGATTGAAATCATTGTGCTCTGAGAGATTTTGATGCTTGTTCTCTTTAAATAAATATCGGTCTTAAAATGCATACTCCCTCAATGTTCAGCAAAGTACAACAGCATGTTAAAGTGAAACTCTAGAAAAGAATTTTTAAATGAAATCACTGCATGTCCTGAGCTTTCTGGTTATAGAAATCCCGCAGGAATGGGGCACGACCATGAAATGGACTAAATTATCCAGTGCTTTGATGTACATGGAAGAAAACAAAAATATTCTGGTTTTTTCAGTCTCCTGTAATTTTTCCCTTTTATGGTAGTGATTAGATGAGAGTATCTGTGTCTGTTATGTAAGACAGTTGGGGGAGCTGCCTGTCAAGGGATGCACTGATATTCTGTTGAACAACAGAAGTGGTCTGACTAACGAGTGATTGAAATGCACCCTCCTGACTGTTGTAGAATCACCTTTCTTTAGAGGTCATACATAACCTCTAAATGAAAATATTGTAGACATTTTTATAAAATAACATGTTTTTTATGTAACCAGCCTTGCCTGTGACTGTTGCTGCCATGTTTATTTAAAGATATGCTCATAGTGATGTAATTGTGGGCTCTCAGTATTGCTTTTCAGTCTAATCCCTGCCAGCTCTTCTGCCAAGTGCTGATCCACAAGCAGGCTGCTTTCGAGCATCCTGGCTCTTCTAATGAGGAAACCTAGGCAGATTAGCATCACCTGGATCACTAACAAGGCTCAGAAGGATTCAGCCAGACTTATTTTCTCCTGACTGCTGGTCCCATGCCTGCCCCTGCTGCCCTCCTAAGGAGGATGTTTCTCACTTTCAGGTTCCCATTTGAAAAAGCTATTTGTGGATGTAGCTAAGCAGTCACCTAATTTCTTGTGCTATTTAATGTGTCTTGAAGTATTCAAAGAGGAGCTGTTGTGGCAATGAAAAAATGCTGCTCTGTCTTTCATCTGAGTAGGACGTGCAACTTTACTGCTGACAAGTTTTAACATAAAAGGCAAATTTTGTAAATTTTGAAATGGGGAAAGAATCTCTCAGTGTTTATATCTCAGGTTGTGGCCGGCCTTTTAAGTACCAAATGTACCCACGTGTAAGAAGCTTCAGGGTCTGTTTTAAGTATGTTCAAGAACTAAAAGTGTTTTATGGTGCTGAAGTTGTGTCTCAGTGGCTCCTGCTGAGTTCAGTGACCCCTGGAAATGAGGGTAACCTTTCGTAGGGTGGGATTCCAGAACCCATCCTAAATATTTTCATTGATTAGAGAAAGCATAAATACCAAGTGCCCATCCTTCCTAAAAGCCTTAGATGCACTGTTGGATCAGAAACATTGCCCAGTGAATTATGCATGTGAGTGCTCTTATTATTTGGAGGAACGGGGGAAAGTCAAGGAGACTGTTTCAAACATACTGCTAAATTTGAGTATTTGAAAGGCCAGGGAAGGCCTGTTTTCCAGAATATAATATCTTTGTTCTGACTATATGGCAGAAATGATCAGTGGTCAGGAATTTTGCTTGGGCAGGAATTCTGCATGGCAATTCGAATAAGTAAAACCACACATTATCACTGAGCACTACTTTTCTAAGATAATGTGTTGTTTAATACATGGTATAATTTACTTTTTTTCCCATATTAGACCAATCTATTGCTTCATTCTTCCTCTACTCGACTTTTATTGATCTTGAGTATTTCTCTGGTGTTCCTGTGTGTGGTCACTGCACAGGAAAGAAATTCTTCCTCATTTTCAGGTGGAACTTCCTGTGCATCAATTTCTCCCTTTGTCTCTTGTCCCGTTGCTGGGCACCACCAAGCAGAGCCTGGTCCATGCTCTGACCCCTCCCTGCAGACACTGACAGACATGGATGAGATCCCCTCTCAGTCGTCTCTTCTCGAGGCTGAACAGCCCCAGCTCCCTCGGCTTTTCCTCATAAGAGAAGCTCCATCCCTTCATCAGCTCTGTAACCTCCACTGGAGCCACTCCAGAGCTCCATGTCTCTCTTGTCCTGAGGAGCCCAGAACTGGACACTGCACTCCAGATGTGGTGTCCAGGGTGCTGAGTAAATTTCAGACCAATTGAGTTTATGCTTCTTAAGACATGAAGTAAAAATAATCATGTTGCACTGGCACAGACACTGGAATGCTTAGAGACCTCTTTCTATAGAAATGCATTTATTTTTGTATTGCACAATGGTTTCCCCTTTTTCTTTTAAGACTTGTTCTTTACCTGGGTTTTTTTGCATGCATTTGGGGAATGTTTTGATGTTGTGATTTAGTAAAATAGCTGAGATAGTCCTGTCTCGTGTATGTGATGTCATAGTGATAACACTGGCTATGAGTTTTACAGTCCTGAGTAGAAGTGACTGCCTCTTTAAGTCTGGAAATGCCTGTAATGTTATAAAATGGAGCAAATGCTTTGCATTCAAGTCCCTCTTTCATTGAAGTAGGGATACTATCCAGACTTTCCAATCAGAAGAGGACAAGTGAAAATTCTCCTGCCATCCTTTGCAGCCTTATACAAAGAGCACTGTGTTTTGCAGTTTTCCTCTGTTTGTTTGAAATGCTGGAGAGAAATGGGGTTTGAAGGAAACAAGCCCAATGCACAGTGTCTCCAGTTTTTTTTTTGGGCTGTCCCATTGGCTCCTGGGGAACATAAGTTGCTTTCACTTATAGCAAAAGAAGGGCTACTTTGAATTGCAGTAGTATCACAGTCTCTTGAACTTTTTCTGACAGATCAAACCTGCTTTATAGACACAGTTTAGGTAAACTGGAACTCTGGAATATATAGTCCTATCCTTAAATATTTGAAATTTAAAAAAAAAAATGTTTTGTCACAAGTAATATTGACAAAGTCATCAATGAACTGTCAAAATTAACGGCAGGCTTCATAGTAGGAGTGACCTGATTTCTGTGTTCCCAAAGAGCATTTGTTTCCACTCCATAGTTGGAGGTAAGGGTTTTTTTTTATGCATATATATGTTTAGAAGTGAATTGTTGAATATCAATTTTTTTTCAGATATTATTTTATAATAAAGAATTTTTTTACTGGTGAGCAGTTTCTTGGCTACTTAAAGTCTGAATCTGTTGCATAGAATACACATTTTGCTGCTTTAATGTATTACTTGTTAGTTGTTGCTTATAGAATTTTTGACTAATTGTAAATAGGCCCTTTTTGCTGTTAGTTTCTGAAGAACACAGAGGTCTGAAGTTGGAGAATTCGGAAAAAAAAAAACCACCATTTTTTTTGGTAGATTTTTTAGGAGGAGACTTCCTAGATAACTTCAGAAAATATAAATTTCATTGACTAGTCTCCCCCTAAACACTATTTTAAAATTCAATTTCCTGGTAACATAGGCTCTGTTTCTTCCAGATAACCTGGCTTCACCATTTGGGAGCGCTAGACATTAGGTCCACCTACTCCATGACATTCATCTTACTGATATAGTGGCCTTCTTTTAATGGCAAATCTATAAATTGATAAACAATTTGGAAGCTTGTACTTCTTGCACCTTTTCATAAGTAGCACACAATGAATTAAAACTCAAGAGGTTCCACCTGAACATGAGGAAGAATTGTGTTTTCCACTGAGGGTGGCAGAGCACTGGAACAGCTGCCTGGAGTGGGCATGGAGTCTCCCTCTCTGGAGACATTCCAAACCCGCCTGGATGTGCTCCCGTGTCACCTGCTTCAGGTGAGCAAGGTGTTGGACTGGATGATCTCCAAAGCTCCATTGCAACACTAACTACTTTGTGTGATTCTGTGATTCTGTTTTCAAAGTTTCATGCAGAGGTGACATCTCCGGAGACATTAATGCAAATTACTTAAAGCTTACAAGCTAAACACTCCACATCAGCAACAGCCATGGAGATGTATGTTCTGTTTGGCCAATCAAAAGCACACACAGATCTGGTGGAAAAACTGAAAACTCATGTAATAGTGTCAGAAACAACTGAACTTAATGAGCAGGAGAAAAATCAATAGGTCTTCATATGGGTAGATCAGGACTACTCTTGGGGGGGTGGAGGTAGTGGGAACTGTATATAAATGTGTACTAGCAAAGAAATCTTAAGTGCAAGGACACAGCTTCATGCTGAGCACCTGTTCAAGGGCAGATTCCTTAATTCTGATAGTGACATTCACTTGGATAATCAGCAGGTTTTATCCAAGATCTTCCCTGTTGGCGGAAGAAAAACAGAACCGTTCTTAGAGTGAGTTTGGTTTCTTTAATGAATCAAATTATAAAATGCAGGAAAACATAGATTAAAATCATGTAAGGACAGGTAAGAATCCCTAAATTCACCAGTGGTTTTGGAGACTATTACACATCTAGAAAATTCCTAATTCATACTACTGCTGTGGTTTAAACCCCACCAGCAACTAGCACCACACAGTTACTTGCTTCCAACACCTTTCTGATGGAAGGGGGAGGAGAACTGAAAAGGCAAAACCCATGGCTTGAGAATAGAACAGTTTTAATAATTGAATTATTATTAATATTATTATTAGATTTTGTTGTAATAATGGTAGTACTAGTAATGGTAGCAATAATGGTAAAAACAATAGTAATAATAGTAAGAGTAATAATTATAATAATAGCAATGAAAATAGAGATAATAGATAGGAATAAACCCAATAAAGACAAGTGATGCACAACACAGTTGCTCACCACCCACTGACTAATTACCATCCTATACATAGGTAGTGATCAGACCTTCCAGGACAGCTTCTCCCAGTTTACATCCTGAGCATGGTGTTCTGTGTTTTGGAATATCACTTTGGCCAGTCTGGGTCAGCACCCTGGCCGTGCTCCCTCCCCGCTCCTTCTGCCTGGCAGAGCATGTAAACACTGAGAAGTCCTTGACTTAGGTAAGCACCACTCGTCACACAACAATCACACAATCAGTGTGCATCATTCTCCTACTACATCCAAACCAGCCAACTATTAGGAAGAAAATTAATTGTACTGCCACCAAAACTACGACAATTATAAAAAAGAAAAAACAAAACCCACCAAATGAATAAAACCACACACATGGCCCACCCCCTCCAAATCCCAAACAAAACAAAACAATGAAAATAACATGAAAAAAAATCTACTTTACCATCACCTATGAACAAAGTAGAGCTGGAATGAACTCAGTACATCCTTTTCAATTTATTTCCCAGCTTTCATTCCAATAGCTTCTCCATTACTCTTAAAGACTGACCTTTCAGTGACATGTTAATGCACTAATAGTTTAAACAGTAAACATGGGTTTTATGTAGCAACAACATTCCTCATTCCACTGCATTTCTACTTTACACAATATTACCTCTAGCTGGCAACAGTTTTAAATTATCTGCTGTCTGCAGGAAATGTTGATATCCACACCAATCCTTGAGAAATACAAGGCAGCATATTTTCTGCATTATTTCAGTGTTATTCCAAATTTAGATGATATGTCACAATTATAATCCAAAGCATAAATTGTTGCATATGATCAAAATGGCAGTGCTTGTGTTATTTTTTCTTTTATTTTCTTTCCTTGAATTTCTAAATCTTTGTGTCTTCCTTTCTTTCTTTCGAACACACCTGAAACTGCAACACAATCTAAAAGTTTGTAAACATCTTTCAAAATTAAAGACTACAGTTAATTTCAATTTATACTACACACATGGATCTCCAAAAACCTAATCTATGTCACTCAAAGTGGTTTGATATCATGAAATAAGAGAAATGTAGCCGTGGAGCATTACATAATATGTAAGACATAGATATGTCTGTGGAAAGGCTAAGTAATGATAAGAAGATGATACTCATCAGGGTGAGATCAAATAAATGTTCTCTGTCCTTGAATGGTGGTTATAACTAAACCAGAAGTCTTTACTGGGAAAGAGAGCACACCTCCATCTCTCTGATTTGCTCATCCCACTTGGATTCTCAATTACTAAGTGACTTGGCTGCGTCCTGTCAGCCCAGCTCTGGACTTTGCTGTGACATGTGCTATCTATTTTCCTCAAGACTGACATTTCTGATCAGCATCAAAGGTAACATATTTTCTAGACATTTGATTTCATTCACTATAGCTCCTCCATCTTAAACCTACCCTGAACACAGTACCCACAGGGAGAAGAAGTTTTACAATATCATGTGCAATACCATACCAAAGGTTCCAAAATTCACATGTGTCTATACACAACTCAAACCACTCATCTTCAAAAATCATCTCTCATTCAGTACTTACAAGTAGGAGATCAGAACATAAAGTATTTCTTAAAACATATCTTCTAGTGCCTGGGAATTTTTATTTAGTTCACATCTAATATTTCAAAGGAGACTAATTAGGGAATACTGACAGGCAGATAGTCACTCATTTGTTTTATTGGTGATTAATTAGTAAGACCATCACTCAGTTAATTCTTTAAAGAACCATTTAAAATTACTTTGTGAAGGCTTGTATGTTATCTCAATTTACAGTTAAAATGCTTATTACTGAACACCTACTGAATATGTTCATTTATGCAAGTAATATTTATATATACAGATACAGACTTTCACACTTAACAGCTAGGACATAACAAAGAAGATAAATGTTTCTGCCTATTATTCTCAATTAGAACAACAAAACTCTGTTTGAAAATATACTAGTTAGCTGACTTCTGCTGCTGATTTCTGGAATTTTAGTCAAAATAAATTGAACAAAGTTGTGATGATAGTGAAACACCTGGGAAATATTTGCTATTAGGTTTTTGTCTCACTGATCTCTAAAATAAAGGTGTAAATATTTTCCAGGCTACCATTATTATCATTAATCAAGGGATAGTTTAGATTGTGCTCAAAGCTTCTCTTGCTCTAAAATTTAGAAAGTATATCACATGTTTTTTCTTTGTGCTTCTTTACACAGTAACTAATTGCTGTTCCTCACAATGACAAGTACTAATTATATATGACTTTTTGGAGGACACAGGCTGTACAGCTGTCTGATTTGGCACTGAGAATCTTTCTGTTCCTCCTCCATTTACTAGCCTTTGAACCATTAAACAGTATGTAAAGCTGGAAAAAATTTCCTCTTAAAATATCTCCTTCCAGAGAGCCTGAAAACCAATGCAGCTCCTTTTACCTTTTCTAGAGACTTCCTGCCCCTGCATTTTGTGTCTATTACCCCCTTGTGACAGAATAGAAATGAATAGAAATACAGACCACTATCACAGTGCATGGGGCTCAGTTCTTCTGTGTACAGGATGACAGCACTTTAGAAATATTCGGCCAAAACACTGAGCATCTCCAGCTCAAACACTAGTATCTCCAGCAGCTACACCACTACTATGCTACTACTATGTACTTATACAGATGTAGCAACCATTTCATCTCTAAATTCACATTTGATATCTCATTTTCCAGCAATTCTGCACCTTGTGCTTCAATATTCCACCCTAGGAGTTTTGCTGTTTCACAGAGCTCAACTAGGAAACACAGAATTGCTTAATATCTCCCTCTGATAAACAAAAGAAAAAAAAAAAACCTCGCACTCCCCTTCCTAGAAAATGTAACAGGGAAGAGTTAACTGACACAAAGCAGGAATACATGGTTTACCCCTGATTACACAAAAAATATTCATCATAGAAACAGTAGTGCAATGCATGACACAGATTATTAAGCACAATTGCAACACAAATAAAAGTGAACCTTTAGTGTTATTGATTAAACTATTTTGAAATACTCAAAGAAAAAAATAATAATATAGTACAATGATTACGTAATTACTATGATATATTCAAGTTACATATGGTAATAATTCATACTAGATTCTTCCTTCAAGTACTTGATATCTATGCTGACACAATGCAATAAGACAAAACTTGTTGGAAAATAGAGTACAAATCACTCTTGTATTTGAAGTACTTGGGAGGATACCATTACTACAATGTCTGCATACTGATAGATGTGAATGTATCTTTCCTCAGAAGAAACTTTCAAAAAAAAAGAAAAAATTATGGTTCCATCTTTGACACAGAAAGCACAGCAACAATGCTCTAGTTATCAGAAAGCATTTAGGGACCTGCTTAGAGCCAAAATTGATCTCATAGCCTGTAGATTTAAGGGTCTTCACAAAATTGCACAGGTTAGGAGGCATCTCTGGGGCTTGCCTAGTCCAGTCCTTGACTCAGAGAGCTGGTGGACAAGGCAAGGTGCCCAAGACAACAGCAAGTAAATTTTGAGCATTTTCAAGGATGATAATACCCTTCTTTGCCACAGGTGCAGTGGTTGCTCATGGCCTCAACCATGCCACCACCATCACTCCATGCCCCACCCATACCTTCTTATTCAAATTGCTTTCCAGCCTGTCCATCCTCTGCCTGTATTTCGGCACCAGATTTTTTCTCCCCAAGTACAGGACTCCATGTTTCCTGTTGCTGAAGTTCACAACATTCCCCTCCACCCATCAGCCATCTCCTTGGTCCATCAGCCCAGTTGGGGTTATCTACAAATCTTGCTGAGGGTGCACTCTGTCCTGTCATACAGCTCAGAACTGAGTGTATTAATAAATATTGAGCCCAGCATTGAACCCTGGAGGGCACTGCCAGGGACTGGACTTTGTCACTGACCACAGTCCTTTCAGTCCAGAAGTTTCAGTTCCACTTCAGTGCCCATTAAGCCCACTCTGCATCAGTTTTTCAAGTATGATGTGATGTGAGACAGCTGAAATCAGCAACATGCAGAGCTCTTTCCTCATCCACAAGTCAGTCACCTCATCACAGAAACCTCTCAGACTCATCAGGTATGATTTCCCTTGCAAGTGTTCTTCAGGGTCCTGAATTCCACCATCTCATGACCAAGACTGCTCACAACTCCCACAGCCTCAAGCAGTCTGTTTTTAATACCAGCTCTAGCAGGTTGTCTTCCCCCGTGGGCTTCTCCATCACCAGTACTAGCAATGCATTCCAGAAACCTCCTTCATAGCTTATGGTCCACTACTCTGCCTACTTCAAAAGACATCATGGTTGTTTAAAACACAACTTTGTGAACAGAAAAGAAAACAAATTCATCACCTCTTTCAGAGTCAGTAGTTAAGTTATTTTCAAACTGTTGCTCCTCTCCATATTGTGTCCTAGAGATTTTAAGGCCATTAAATATTTCGAAATACACACACACAATAATTTTAAGTTATGTGATTAGGACAACGGTGTAAAAGTATTAGAATTTTTTTCATTTGATGTACAATACTAAAAGGTAAAGCAATAAATGACCAAAAAAAAATCCTGAAAAAAAAATTTAATGTAATAGGCAAAAAGAATTGATTGGGGGTTAAACAGTCTATATTCAACCTACTGACTAGCAAAACATACAGCAGAGGGGCTAAGTAAAGACTGTATATTTGTTTTATGAACAGCAACTTAGAATACTCTTCTGATGAGAATAATTATGATATGTAAATACAAAGCTCTAGCATTTACAAAATGAATGCTTGTATAATTATATCCTCAGATGAGCACTGTGTGTCTGAAATATTTTCTGTGCTACTGTTTCAAGCCAATTTGTACCAAAATCCATTTTAAAAAATGTAGTTTTTACTATATCTTGGTTTAAGTGTGCACATGTTTATATTACAATGCGTGTACACATACTTCTGTACACACATGAAGAAATCTTTCTGTTCATTCATCACTTCAACTGTGTATATTTATATACAAGCTATACGCAAAGCATATATAATATATACAAAATATTCTTTGTGTGTATAAATCATTAACCAGAGCTGTTTGACTACCTGTTAGAATGTATTTTCACACTCTGTCAGGAAGCCCCACGTTTACAAATTGCGGAGAATTATGATTTAAAAAGAGACTATGAATTTCCTCAGTTAAATACTATCTATTGCCTTCCCTCTCCACCCTTCAAAACTAACCGCCAAATTGGCCATGTGCAAAACCATTAAAAACTGTTAGACAAATCAGCTTTTAAATTGATGTTGTAAGGTATTTACTTGAAGGCAAAGATGAACATAAACAAGAAATACTCTTATTTTTTCCTTTATTTTTTTCATAGAAGCATAATGAATGTGTTACACATGCTCCTAGTCTAACAGGTCACATATCAAATTTCAGTTAGAAATAATTTTTAGAAAGAAGTTGCAGATCCCTTAAGAAGTTGATCTTCTAGGAGAAAAAAATGAATAGTTAATCATACTTAATCTACCATTGCACCCACAACTATCAAAGTATTGTTTATTTTCTTTTCAGAATACAAAAAGTATTCTGTTAATATCCAGAGTAGGACTCATGTATAATATAGTACCAAAATTGCAAGTTTTTCTTCAAACAGGAGATAATTTCAGCTATTAGAACTGACTGTTATTACATGATGCATTTTAATTGGATTTCTTTAGTGAATGCAATAATTTATGTTCATTTTGTAATTCTGTTACCCATTTAATGTCGTCTGTAGGTCTTCTCCACCAGCATTAGCAGGTCTGCCCAGGAAATCTATTGCCATGCATCATTTATATCAATATTGCATTGTAAAGTGTGCAGAACTTTAGACATAATATAGATTTTCTGGCCCTGCATTCAACTTTCTTGATGAGAAAAATCAGGATAGAGTGTGGTTGCTCTTGCAGAATATATTGATTCTGAGCTCCCAGAGCTCAGGTAATCCAAGAAAACACCCATTCATCTGCAGGTAGCCGATGAAAAAGAAAACTAGTGGTGTTTTGTCTTGCCTAGGACACAGTGACAGCTGTATGCCAGCCTGGCTGGAACACTGCAGGAGAGAAAGATTTTTGAGGTGTCACAGAGTTCAACTGAGTGAAACCAGAAGTCATCAGTCTTTCCAGGATTCCTCAATTTAATAGGAGAAAGAAAGCTGGCAAATCCTAGCTGCAAGGATTTCAGTGCATGGCTGTCCTTCTGTGCATCACGGAGAGAACATAACAAACATCCCTTGCTATTTTTGGCAATATCCTGTAACCACAAAATCTAATGGAAAAACCTGCCACAAAATTCCCACATGGAGCTTGGGATTGCCTGGAGCAAACAGCAGAAGCCCTAAGAGACAGAGTAAAAATTCCTTACAGCATTCTGATTAGGCACCAGTGAACAAGAGCAACAAGCAATAAGCTCTTTCTCTTCATTCTGACCAGGCAAACAGCAAGAGGAAAGCTTCCACGGTGACTGACAACGCCTCCAACAAAGGCCTTAGGAAGAAGGTGCTTTTCCCTGAAAAAAAAAAGATACATTTCAAAGGGCTGTATTTCCGGAGGTCCCATCTTTCCCGTTTCTAACTGCATGCTCACTCTCTGATTACCAAAGAAAAGGGGAGAAATCAGCACAAGTCAGTCCTGTAGACACAAAGTCAATTTTTGCAAATGGTAAGAAGCAACCTCAGCAGTAGATTGTCAGATACTGCACTACTGTGAGTAACAGGGTAGTAGTCACACTAAAAAATAAAGTGTGCATGGCGTATTTCTAAGGACAAAGATAAGGTTGTTTGAAGTGAGGCAAAACTATAATAAAATATTAATCATAAAGAGATTTAGTATTCACAGTGTTTAGATCAATAAGCTCAGAATTACAATTGTATTTACTTCATTCTAACTCTCATGTTGTACAAAATTTCTCTTTATTTTAAAATATAGAGAGCTTTAGAGTCTTATGTGCAGACAAGTTCCTTATTTACAAGAAATAAATATCTTACTGTATGTTTACAATGGCTGGGTCAATTTTACATAATTAGATATTGAAATTGATCTGCATTAAGTTTTAAAAAAACTTAAATATCTCTAATAACAGAAAAAAAATCCTGAATTTATGAGACCTCACTGTCAAATTTTTTTCCTAATTATATCAAACCTTTCTCTCCAGAGGCTTGTTAATTAAATATCCAACAGACTAATGCATACAAGACAAAAGGCCTGATCTTTTCAACTTCTGTGTATTTGCAGAGTTAAGTAAGTTAAATTTTGTTACCTTTTACTCTCATGATCAAACCTGTAAATCATCTTTAGTGGGAGCTCAAAGAACTTCAGTTTTAAATTTCAGTATACTGTTGTTTCTACCAATCCTTTGAACTTGTATCTGAACAGGAAAGGAGTATTTTACATAAAGGGCAACACATCAGTTATTTGACTCAATACAGTGTTTCTTATAATCAGCAAGAGGGCCCTCACTGATACAGCAATTGTGTTCTTGAAGAGTAAATACATGGCCAGGCTATTTTGCTGTCTTTCCTTGTCTCTGCTATAAGTAATTTATGTTCTCAGACCTCAAATCACAGGGATTATGTTTGGGTTATTTATCCCTAGACCAACTAGGATAAATCAGAAAAGAAAACAATGTTTTTATTCATGTGAATGTCCCTCGACAATCTTGTACTGGCCAGAAACCATAAAGGCCTTAATTCCAAATTGCCTGCCAATGAAAATGTGCCAGTAGCCCCACACTCCCTGCTGTCTTCAAAATCCATCTGTTACAACAAACACTTTAGTATTAACATTCATCCTGCATCTGTTCTTTATTGAACATACTTCTATGCCGTTGAGCTATAGAGGTTACCTGTAAATTGAAGAACTTTCCATTTTTTCCTTATCTTCCTCCACTCTAATGACTTTAAAGATCCATACACATTACAGTGTTATGTAAATAATTATCAGAATAAAAAAAAAATAAAATCAGAGTTCAAGTTCTGTTTACAATCTGTAGTAATTGCCCACAAATACAATTCTGTGACTAAGTATGAGCAGACAAGTATTTCTTTGCTTCCATTCTGGGGCTTCAAAACTTTGCAAATACATAAGTTAAAGTAGTTCTTTCACTGCTGTTTTAAAACAGCAAATTTCAGATATAATTTCAGCTGTGTTTCTTAATTTTTGAAAATAAGTGATAAATTTAGGAGTAAAGGATTTGGATACCTATACTTAAAAGAATCGACTCATTTCTTTCTGAGCTTGGTCTACCCAAAGCACTCTGATGAGCTGTTGTGATAGCAAACAGATTTCTAGGACGATATTTTGTGGTTTCCCTTCAGATTCTAAAATTATTTCCATCTCCTCAATTCCTACTTTGAATGGCTGATACACCAGATGGTTGTGCTGGCTTCCAGAGGCCTTGCCAGGCTGGACAAATGGGCCAACAGGAAACTCAGGAAGTTCAAAAAGGACAAGTGCAAAGTCCTTCCCCTGGGGAAGAGCAACCCCAGACACCAGTGTATGGATGTTGGCAACCCAGCTGGAAAGTGGCTTTGCCTTGGAAATCCTGGTGGGCACCAAGCTGAGCATTGAGCAGCAACGTGCCCGTGTAGCAAACAAGGTTAACGATGTCCTGAGCCACATTAGGAGGAGTGTTGACAGCAGGTCAAGGGCACACCAGGGGATGTAATTCTTCCCCTCTACTCACCACATGGGTGCTGGGCCACATCATGGGTGCTGGGTCAAGGTCTAGGCCCCCCACTGCAAGGGAGACATGGACATCCTGAAGAGAGGCCAGCATTCAGAAGACTAATGAGCTAGAACATCGCTCCTTTGGGGAAAGTCTGAAAGATCTGAAACTTTTCAACCTGGGGAAATAAATGCTATGGGGATGTATTGATGGACACAAATATCTGTAGGGAGGGTGGAAAAAATAAGAGCCCCTGTCTCTTCTGCATGGATCCCAGTGTCAGGACAAGAGGCGACAGCCAAACTGAAAGGAGGTTCCACCTGAACATGAGGAAACACTTTTTTTTTCCACTGCAAGGGTGACTGAACACTGTATCAAATCACCCAGGGACGTTGCAGCATCTCTCATTTTTGAGTTACTTAAAAGATATCTGGACATGGTCCTGAGCATGGTGGTCCTAATTGAGCTTCTGAGATGATCTCCAGGGGTCCCTTCCCACTGCAGCCATTCTGTCATTCTGTGAACTCTAATCTACAGGACTCAACCATGTTGCTGCTTCCAGTGAGTATCCAAACACATGCCTGTGGAAATTACTTCTCAAACAGCATTTCAATCAATACACAGTGTAATAAAGAAAGCCAGAAATAAAGCAGGATGAACCAACAAAAATCCTGCTTGACTATAACTTGATACCGTAGAGGACAGTAAGAATAAGTCATGCAAACCTTTGGGATTCAGATGCAAGTGTTTCTGATATGTCGATGTAAAACTTCCAAGTAGAGAGAATAAAATGTCCAAAATAGCATCCAGGAAATGGTAGATACAAACACTTTGAAATTGATGTATAAAATGTCAGGTTTTGTTAGCATCTGTTGATAGCTTGAAAACATATTCGAAAGCACAAGGATGTTACAGGAATCCAATGAAAATATTCAGTATCGTCAAGGTTGCATAAACAAATGAGAAATGGTTTTCCCAAGTGACGAGTTAGGAGGAATTACAGTTCACTGGTTCTTTTCCAGTCTGATATTGCCACACCCAAAGCAGTAGCATGCTGACACTAGAAACACTGCCCTCACAGAGAAAGGAGACAACTGTCTGCAATACTTCACCAGAACTCAAAAGTTACCCAGAAAGCCATCTAAAATCTGACTAATATCTTGAAAATTACCCATTTTTGCAAAAAAAAAAAAAACAAAAACAAAAAAGCTGTTCCTCAATATATGTGGGATTGTTGTCTGGGTTTCAGGTTCTGCTTTGCAGCTAACAGTTTTCACATGTAACCTTTAGAGAGTTACCTTTTGATCTGGCCGATAACAATGTGTTATTGAACATGGACAACAAGTAAAGGAAAATAATAAAAAAGTAACTTGCAAAACCTCTATAACTAGGAAAACATCAAGGCAAGGAGGAAGAACTCAGTTTACTGAACACTTTTTGACTTCTGCTGTAAGTTCAGTACAATATTATTTATCAAAATATCTTCCATAACAGACCTAACATACTGCATGCAGCAGAGGAAGAGCAGCACATAAAAAGAAAACCTTATAAAACCTGATATATGGTACTGCAGCATAAGGTTACAGAACAGCTTCTGTAAGAGACTGATCAGGGCTTTCTTTATTCATATATGGGTATTTCATCCTCTGGGTAACATGGGCATAAGAGAAGTATTATCTTACCCAGGTCAGGACTCCCAAAACAATAATCAATGCAGGTACTACTGCAGCATTCTGCTTGCTTTATTCTGAGTCATGTAAACAATTACCTAAGTCAAATTGCACATTTTATCTGAGCAACAGGAACAATAGTTTCTGTACACGCTTGAACAGAGTTCAACCTTGCCTATACCTTGCTTTAATTATTATGATAAAATCTTTACAGTTGTTACAATCCCACTCAAATGCTGTTTGGGATCCCACAGTGAGTTTCTCTGGGCTGCAAATCTTCATGAAAACCTCATGCTCAATTACACACCAGTGAATGCTTTTGTTTGCACTAACATTAATCCACCATGTTGTTAAACAGAGAGCCTCATGGAAATCTGACTTTTGCAAGTAGTTAAAAATATAAACTCACATTTTTATTTGCTAGATAGCTGTATTGAACAGATAACAGGTCAAATACATTGTTGGTTTGGGTTGTAAATGAACAATTTATTAAAACTCCTGATTTCCATGGAACATTCCTGACTTTGTCCATATTTTCATGTTTTTCTCCCCCATCATTTCCCAGAAATGTGCAAAAGAATAATTCTTTTATTAATCAAAGGCCATGTCCTGGGGTGATATTATGATATGTGTATCCCCTCTCATCTGCTCTAGAAATCAATTCTAGTGCATTTCTGTGCCTTCAAACTGAGCCTGAGAGGGGTAAGAGGAAAAAAACTGAGTGAACTTTTCAAAACAATTGTTCAAGGACACAGACACATTCCTCTGGGTGCTCAGCGGCTGCAGCAGCAAGAGCATGGAGGAAGCACCCCTTGCTTTCCAGCCAGCTCTTGGCTCTTTGTCTCCTGAGAGTTGAACTTTTTTTTTTCCTGGGACTTCTGGGTTGTTTTTTTCTCCTTCTGCTCTTCTGTACTGTTCCACAACATCGCAACACACTGGGAGGACTTCCTTCCAAGGCCCTGGAGTGGGGCTCGCACTGACCCAGCTCTGAGGAGGAGGAGAGGGACCTACACCCACGGAAGGACTCTGAAATCTTTCTGGGTTTCTCTCCACAGCAAGAGATTTTATTATTTAGCATCATTATCATTTTCTGTGTGTTTGTTAAATAAATAGGTTTTTTATCTCTTTTACTTTCCTCTGAGGGAAATTTCTTTTTTCCCCAAACCTGGTGGGGGAGGGGTGGTTGTAATCTGCCTTCCCTCAGAGGATATTCTCCTCCAAATTTGGCCAAACTGACACAGGACCATATACTGGCTACTACGATAAAAGCATCTCCAGTAAGTATTCTGTTAGGTTTTATTAACTCATATAGTTTAAATTAGGTAGTTGAATATATGTAGTTATATATCAGCTGTGAGTCAACAGCTGGACCATCCCTTGACTTGTCAGAATCCAGCCCTTCACACTGATGATCATTTGTAGCTAACAGCAATAATTTAAAGTTTGCTAAAATTCTTTCAGCATTTGTTCTCTGGAGGACATTGAAATAATGAATATGAGGTAAATGAAAAGATTCATGTTGTCAGCCTTTGAACCCTTAGAACTGGTCATTCAAATACTGCAGACAATCTGAGGAACAGCTATCCCAGCATAATGAGACAACAAAGGATTATAAAATTTTACCTCAGGTCTGAGTCATTTTTTTTTTCAATGTAGCACTGATTGATTGGTTATTACTTTCAAAATGTACAGATCTAGTAAAGTTAACAAGAAAGAAGGTATAAATAAATACTACCAAGCAATGTGGTCTCTAACAGGAGGCATGCAAGCAATACACTGGGATGGCCAAACAATCTGTGGACTGTGAGGACATACTGTATTTCTCAGGGGGTTTCTGTGCGTGCTCAGGATCAAACTGGCACGTTCTTACACAAAAAACCAATTCTGTGTTTCAGCTGTGCTGCAGCAAACTCAATGCAGCAACACTGACACCAGCTCTTCAGGAGCTGCAGCACACAGCTAACAGGCAGTGATGCAGGCAATGATATCAAAATTAATTTTTCTTTATCCATTAAAGTTTTTCTTTAAAGCTATGTCAGCACTTCAACTGCTCTATACTATTCTGAAGTATGTCATAAATACCAGCTTGTTAAACAGGTTTAAAGTTGCTCCTCATTTGCAGGACATTGCAAATTTGATGTATACATCAAATTTCCCCACAATTATCCATAACACTCACGGATTTCATGTGGCCTCCTGCATTTTATTGCACATCTGCTTCATTAATTTCTCCTAAATTCTCAAAAGCTTAGTACAAGATTACACACAGTCTGCTATTTTCCAGCCTACCTTCAGGAAACTGAGGTGCATTCAGTGCTTATAAGAGGGGAGGAGGGAGAGTCACTGCTTGTGTGTTCAGAAAAAGGTGTTGAGCAGGCTGCCCTAAGAGATATTTTTGTCAATGAACATGCTTACAGTCTTCCTGGCCCTTGTCCTGAGCACCCTTCCCCACGTCCATGTTGTCTGAGCAGAGGACTGGACTAGGTGATCTCCAGAGACACCTTCCAATTTTAAAATGTTCTGTGGGTTTTTATCTGTGGATGATGGGAAGCTGTCTGATCAATAGGGTACAGTGAAAACATGGCATAATAAACTGTTCAGTTAAACAAATGACAAAAACAAAGCATTTTTTCCCTGTTAGCATCCATTTAAACAAGAGAGCAGGTGACAGGTGGAAAATAAGATGCACAGACAATACATGCTTAGTTTCAACTTGCTTGTTTGGTTGGAGGGGCCACTTCTGGCTGAGACAAAAACATGCAGCAGATGTTATGACAGCATTTACTTTTTATTGATATCCCAAAGATGATTCCATAATCCATTCCCGTGGCTGTATTTCTGTTGATGTTGAATTTATTTCCTTTCCACAGGTTCCCTGCTGCTTTGTAATATTACAGAAAGTGCTTAGATAGGGGAATAAGAATTTCTCAGGACAAATTTCACCAATCTGGACTTAGAGTAAAAAGAATTTAACTAATACATGGTGCTCTGACAGTAAGGTTTCAGATCAATGAAATACCTTCTAAAATGAACACCAATGTTTTTCCATCTCAGTCTGGGAAAAAGAGCATAACCTATATATTCCTCAGCTGGTGAGGCGTGTAGAGACTGGTGACACACACCAGATAGGGATTTTTTTCTTTTAGGATCTGATTTTTCTTTCCTTCTTTTTCTTTCTTTCTTTCTTTGATATTGATAATTTCTCAGCATATTAATAGAGGGGTTTTGAATTATTTTTGTTCAGAGACTTGTAGTGTAGATCTAGGACTAGAACTGACTTGTGCACTACATGATTTTGACTTTGTAACATCCTTTGCCTGTATGGTTGGAAGTCTGTACGTCTAAAATAGCTGTCAGAATGTAACAGAGTTCATTATACTGATAACCAATGTCATGTTTTAAGGAATTTGCAAAAGGGTTATTTCTTCATTGAAGTTCTTACTCAGGATATGGAACCAAGTGCAGGGTTTTTTCCTAGTCTTCTTATTGATCTTTTTTTTAAGTGTCGGTTAAATTGCATGGCTGATGAAAATCAGTTTTGACTTTAAACTAAATACTTTATTTACATTAAGTAACCTTAACATAACATTGCTGAATCCTGATCACCTGATGGTTGGTCATGATAAATGCTTCATCTGAAAAGTGGGATCTTGATTAAGAGATTTGAGAAAACTTAGTTTCCAAATTCTTAAAACCTAAATATTTTAGCTGTATTTAAATGAATTCCAAAGGTAGAAAAACAGAATAATCTACTGAAGAACAGGGTTAAATCATAGTCCATCATAATGCTACTAAGGTAGCACTGTCATTGATCAATTAGTGGATATGGCAAGAAATGAGAAATTAATATCAGTTAAATAATTGAATGTCTTTGTTTCAATAACAGAAAAAAGCTTTGATGGAACCAAAATTATTTTAAAGTTTTAAGATATCATTTTTAGTGGCTGAAACTGTTTCACAGGAATCACATTTCATAATATAATCTCAGTAGCTTTCTTCTGGGTGTTTTACATAATAATTTTAGGGCCAAGTGAGCTGGCTTTGGGACGTCTGACTGGAGCCTGGAAGTACCCAGATACACTCAGTGTTGTTGCTCCAGAACTAAGCACTATGTTAATGCATTTTTTATTTCAGACTAGTGTGCAATGGGAATCTTTCCACCCCTGTAAATGTTAGTTAAAGTTTCTTTAGCAACATTCATGGATCAGGTGCCACCTCTAGCTAACTTTCTTATTTATCATTAATAAGATCAGGTTTAACTTAGCCTGATAAGTACCCACCTGATGACATGAAAGAAAATACACCCTGTATCATAGATTAATCTCCTTTAAAGAATTAAACATAGTTTTAAACCATCAAGAAACACTCTGTGTAGGGGGATAGTATATCTTATGCGGATTCTAAACTTCAAAACTTTATTTTTCATCACCCTTCAGGAAGATTTAGCATTAGTTGAAAAGGAGGAAAAATCATAATTGTGAGTACTCACCCTCAAAAAATGTGTAAATTATAAGAAAATTTTAAAATAGGGTCTTTTTTTTTT
>VXAC01004639.1:11846-56513 GCA_013399225.1 Rhipidura dahli | reverse complement strand
TTTTTTTTTTTTTTTTTTTTTTTTTTTTTTAAATAAGGAGGCTTTCTGCTTTTTAAAACCAACCACTAGTTGAAGTAATTGAACTGGGGAAAAAACCAAAACAGCACACCAAACTGCACTGAGATAAATGAGGTTTTAGAGAATCTATCTGGTGTTGCCAATGTTTTAATGTCACATGTAATTTAACTGTAAATAATTACTTGAAGAGTGATTACTTTCATGTAGTTCCAATAATTATCTATATCCTAGAGATTACTTGAGAGAAATGTGCCTTAAAGTGTCCATTTTCTGACTTTCATCCTACAGCTGAACACAAAATACTGGAACCATAGTTTATGTCTTGAAAAATGAATGTCATACAGATGTTTTGGTAAGGTTTAGAAGGCTTGTAAAATCTGTTCCAGGACCAAAATGTTCATCACTGAAACATAATGATTTATAAAATTTAACATTATAAAAGCCAGTCATGGCAGTGCCACGTGCTTTATATTTATATACATTTAATTTATTCGTTGTATTTATTTTGCCCTTAATGATGAGTGCAGGAAGAAAAGTAGTTCCATATGTTCTGTACCCATTGTTTCTAAAGCAATTTTCTTTTAAAATGGGAGCTATAGGCTTCACCTTGTGATTATTGGTTGTGTATTCAAAACTGGGAAATAGCTTATGGCATTCTTTCTTGCAAATGACATTAAAAGCATCACATGGTTAATTTAATAAATAGAGAGGTCTTATGTAAGTGCAATTTCCTTTAAAATATCATTAGTGTGGATAAAGAGCTGAAGAGTACATTCATGTAGGTGGTAGATACTGCAGCAGAACACACTCCTAAGGTTCAGAGCAAGGAAAGTATGCCAAGACAATTATTAGAAAACCTTATTGGAAGTGTTTCCATACATTTACTTGGATTAGAAAAATCTGGAAAAGTGGTAGTTCATTTTTTGAAGGTACTTTGGTACTTAATACTAGAAAGAACCTAACATCTTTTCTGATGAGATTTGTGTATTGAAGTAAGGAAATATGGCCATGCAAATGCCAGTGCTTGCCCTTGAAAACAGGCATGGGTTAAATTTCACTGAAAATAAGATACTGATTATGAATTCAAATAACAGGATGTATTGTGCAGCTTGTATTTGTCCATGTACATATAGACCCTTGAAATCTTCAGAGAGCAGAAAAATTATTTTGTTGGGTTGGTTTTGGATTTTCTTTTCATATTAAATGTACATTTAATATGTCTGCTTTCCTCAAATGGCAGTGTTGAGGGAATGGTTTCAAACTGAGAATAGGTTTAGATTAGATATTTGGAAAAAATCTTTACTGTGAGGGTGATGCTGCACTGGCACAGGCTGCTCAGAGAAGCTGTGGATGCCCCATACCTGGAAATGTTCAAGGCCAGGTTGGAAGGGAATTTGAGCAGCCTGGTCTAGTAGAAGGTGTCCCTATCTATGGCAGGAGGGTGTGGAATGGGATGAGGTTTAAGATTCCTTTTGGTCCAAATCATTCTATGATTTCATGATTAGTTTTTTGTCCCCAAATGCTGGATAATGCTATTACTACCACATTCTTTTAATGTACATGTACCAGGAACAAGTAAATATAATCCTCTGTGAAGAACAGTAGGGCATTGTAAACAGTAATGCTGACTCTAATGCTACATGTTGCATACATGTCATTTTTGTAAGCTAAAAGCAAAATGATTTTCCCATTTCACCTCACACTTTTCTGACTAAATTGGTTTGAAACTGGTCATTAAGGTTTCCAAGGATAGAAATATTTTAAAGATTAATCTATATTCAGTACGTGAGTCTATGTGCCACTCTGCAAGTAGTGGTTAGTCTGTTATTCAGTGAAATTTTCTAGAAAAATTGGTAACAGGCTCAAACTTTCACAGGGTTTCTTTCTTTCATCTGATTGTATTTTAAATACAGTTAAGCCTTTTCCCATCAAAGATTGTTCTGCTGTTTATACACAACTAATATGACTGAATTATAGAATATATTAATGTGCAATTTTGCACATTTTATGGTGTTCGACATCTTTACCCCAAAAACCTCCTAGCAGAATTTAATGGGTCAGTCTGACCTACTTTTTATATAAAAGGCTGACTGCTAAAAATTACTAGCAGCAGTGAACAGTCTATATTTGTCAGATCATGTCATCACTAATGTGCTGTCAAAAAACTCACCAAAACTCAACACTTGAAGCATGACAGACTTCATCATGAAGTGCACTTTCAGGTAAAAATCAGAATTACCTTTCTCTTTTTGTTTCTTTTTTTCTGCTGCCAAAGCGGTTTCTTAGTTATTGTGAGCAATTGTGCTCTAACATAATAGTTGGCTTCAGATTTTCACTCATCAAGATAAGTCAAATGCATTGCAAGTTTTGTTTCAGCTTGCCAAAATGTTATTAGGAAATAGTGAAAGATAAAGTTTTTTTCCTTTAAAAATGGTTCTTTCATCATCAGTCTGCTAATATGGAACATACAATCCATGGATTTGCTTACTACAGTAAGATAACACCTATAATCCCACTCTCACTAAGGACAATATGTAATATATCAGATATTTTTACATGTATAAATGTAAATCTACACATGAAGATGTAAAAAAACAAGCCCTGGTATCCTGTCATATGAGAGTTGCTACAGAGTGATGTTGAACTTAGTCACAGGGAGAGAGAAAACTTGGCAATGCAAACAGATTTCTTTCTGGTGAAATGATGTGGAATAGAATGGAGACCTTTACCATGGAAGGAATGGTAAGTACGTGAGTAAAAGTAGAAAGTGAGAACTTAGAGATGAGTCTGACTTCAGGTTCAGTAGTTACTGCTAAACTGTGTATTCATAATACCACATTTCTACTGAAACTGAAGTGGTGACTGCTTCATTGAATTGTGCTTAAAAACAAGATCAGCACCAACTGGGCTGTGACAATCTGGGCTCCCAGGTTTTAGTCAGGGAGATTTCCACGTGTTGTATTTAATCTTTTCTAGGAGTCGTCTTTGTTGTAGTAGAGTTTTTAGGTTTTTCTTGGTTTTTGTGTGGTTTCTTTGTTTTTTAAGGAAAGGCAGCTGCTTACTTGTGCTTGGATTTTCTAAAATAGAAAATTTCTTTCAGTGTGCTTCAACACCACCATAACAGGACCACAAATAAGATAATCTCCAAGTTTTTATGAGAGGACGTACCAAAATTAGTTTTATGTGTACCTTAAGCTATGTGTACCTTAAGATAAGGATATACTTACTTTTTAGCTAACCCATTTAAGTGCTTGCATGGCTGCACACAATAAGTTTTGAATATAAAGTGAAACGCTAATGTGTTGCTTGTTGTTGTTTATGTTCATCAGACTTCACTAAAGCATTTTACAAACTGTGTGTGACTAAACACCAATCAGATGGTGGTAATTTGAAGTCTTGCTCCACTGCTTGGATTCAGGCCTGTGAAGACTAAGGAGTTCCTGCAGCTGATTTTTGATGTTAAAAACTTCCATGGATGTTTGGAATACCTTCTGTAATGCCTTCTTTTGAAAATAAATGTTTTTCTAATGCTCTCAAGCTGGTGAAATAGCTCATGGATTGATTTTAAAAATTCTTTTTGCTTAATAGGGTACAGGTTAATTGAAAGTATAAAACTGTAGTCCTTTTCTTTTACATGAAGCCTTCATTTTTGTCTTGCTTGTGTATTTAATTTTTTTTTTTTGCTTGTCCACACTTCAGAGGATAGACACACAGTTTGATAGTCTGTCATGGCTGAAGGCCAAAAGAGTTTCTATACAAAATAATATTTTTGTAGGCATTTAGTTGTTAAGGCATTATTGGGTCATAATTTATTTCCTTATTCTGAAATCATAGAATCATAGGATATCAAGACTTGGAAGGGACCCACAAGAATCATAGAAGTCCAACTCCTGGCCCTGCACAGAACATCCCAAGAATCCCACCCTGTGCCTGAGAGCATTGTCCAAGCACTTCTAGAGCTCTGTCAGGCTTGATGCTGTGGTCACTTCCCCGGAGAGCTTGTTCCAGTGCCCAACCATCCTCTGGGGGAAGAACCTTTCCTAATATGAAACCTAAACCTCCCCTGGAACAGCCTCAAATGTTTCTGAAAGCCTAATTTTGGTTGCCCATGTGCTAGTTTTCTTTGCACCAGGAAAGGTCTAAATAGAAATCTGTCTTTGAAAAATGTGTCTTAGGATATCTATATAATTTCTGTGTCAAAACATTCAGTCAGGTACTGAAACTCTGTTCCCTTATATGATCTTTAATTATGGAGGAACATTAAAAAGAAGTGAAAGTTCTAGAAAACTTGCATCCTGAACTTTTAAAGTTTTCCCATGTGGAGATACAGTTCAAACTGTGAAAAGTTTTCTGCACCAGTTGGAGTCCCTTGTGAGATTCAATTGCCTAGCTGCATGTCCTTTTCTGCAGTAATAAGAGCTGTCAGATGCATCATTGGAGGCAGCTAAATCTCTTATGTATTGTGACATACATTGTTTTGACTTCATTTATAGCATTTCCTAATGCTGGAAGAGAGAGAAGAACAGGAGACAGGCACACATAGGGCAAAAAAATCTACATCCTCCTGTTCATTCTATGCTTATATGGTGGCATATTTGCCTCTTTGACAATGGAAAAATATGGTTCTGGAGATACTAGAAACATTTAATATAAAAATATAACATTATTGAATCTTTCATCCCATTGAGGATTTCATTTTTAAATATTTTCAGATAATAGTAATGTTGTATTAAAAATAATTACAATTAAATCTCCTTATTTATTGTGGTTTACAAGCCATTACAGGCTGCTAATTAACATTTCCCTTATGCCTTCTCTGAATGGAAAATGGAGAAGTTATGAAAAAAGCACTGTGAATAAATGCACTTTACATGTACAGACAGAGATGTGTTAGCCTTCTGCTTTCTGAAGGGCTTTAATTAGCATTTTGGCTAAATCCTACACCTCGTGGCAATAGTTTCAGAGATTCCTACTTGGTTTCCAAGGCACTATTCAAACCAGTTTTTCCACTGCAAAGACATTATATACATAGGCATTAACAGGATTAGTTACTCACCTCTGTTCTTAGTCTTCCTGTCCCTGATGTTGAGTCAGAAAATATTTCACAAAAGTATTGGATTATTCCATTGCCCACTTATGTTCATCTGAGTTTTATTTGCTGAAGACTGTTGTGGCAGATGCTTCTCTGCAGCTTTGCAGCAGTTGCCCCTGAGACTGGGAAAGTTAAGGACACTCAACTTATTTAATGATATCTTGTTTTGCTGGATATTTAAGAATTTTCAAAAGCATCTAGATGGTGCTCTCTGTATTTTTCTCATGCTTTACATATCTGACCTTTTCTGAAGAACTTATGCCCATAAAGAAAAACAAGAGATGAAAAACAATGAAGGCAGATGAGATTGTGGATCCACAAATCTTCATATAATATTACTTTTATTGGTGTGATACTTGTTGCATCCTAAAGAAACTTTGCTGGTTTTACGTGCTTGCTTTTGAGAGCTGATTATTTACCAGCCATAAATGAGTATTGGTGATCTTCATCACTGACACAAGTTTTCATTTAATGCTGACCAGAGACAATCAGTTGTGTACTGTTTTTTTCACTCCTCCTAAAGAAAAAAATGTCTTTCTTTATTATGGCTGATACATTTTCCAGTCAGTGGAAAAAGGAAGAGCTTCTGAGAACTCGAAAGTATCAAGGAAAGCTGATTAACCTTAGTAGTTCAGAAGTAAAATGTCTATGCAAAAGGAGAGTAAGACACAGGTGAATGACTTGATAGAAAAATCTTAATCTTCACATAGGTCAGTATTTCGATTATAGTTAAATAACTAATTTTATCTGAAGAATTTTGCTTTGCTTTGGTAATTTAATATACAAAGAGAAATTGAAAATTTTTATCATTGAGAGGTGTTTAAGGATGGTGTAGGTGGTCAAGAGTGGTGACAGTTACTCCTGCTATTATCACCTGCCTGATTATTGTTTGACTTCTTGCCATACAGACTTGCTTTTAAGACTACATTTAGTTTTGTTGTTTTCATTCCTATGGGATGAATATTTTTAGGTATGTCACATAGTGAAGGAACTAAACAGAGGTCTACCAGCAGCCTGGGTTCGGGAGGACACTACTGGGTTTTTGACAAGCAAATAGGAAAAGCCTGAGGACATCAAGCAGACATGTCTTCAGTGAAGTGGTAGCATATGAGAAAGAGAGCAATATAAACTATTACATTTATAAAATTATTGCCACTATAAAAAAAACCCAAAACCACTAGAAACAACCATGCAACAATTACCAGCTTTTTGTAAGGCAGTGGGATGTGTTTACCATGCTGAAAGGAGCATGTGTTAAAATTTTGTCAGCTTGACACATGCCCACAAACTGTTTGAACAAACTATATTTATTCACTTTTATAGATTGGCCTGGTTTTGTTATAAAGTAGTTTGGAGGTTTTTTCCTGGTTTTTTTTCTTCCCATTCAGCCCCAAAATGTAAGAATCCTATAAATCATTTGATTATTTTTTGACTTGTCCAAGACTGCTGAGTAGGCATTTTCAGCCATCAACCTACTTGGTCTTACTCCTAGGAATTTAAATAATTTAAATGGTTTTTTTGGGTTTTGAGTAGTAACTTAATGTTTAATGCCAAGTTTGATAACTCAAATCACTGTTCCCTATCTAACAATAGCAGACCCAGGCCTTCTAGAAGAAACTTGTCATTAATATCCATTAATGAATCTGTGGTCCTTGAATTTGTCCAAACTCCTTTTGAGCCCACAATCAGGGCTTAATTTAGCAACCTGACAGAAGAAAGCCCCAGAAGTTCAAAGCCTGATGTGTAATACTTCTTAAATCCAGTATTAAATATCCTTTACTTCCAGTCTGGCAGGACTTGGTTGTAACAATTTTGCACTTGCAAAATATACAGTATATTCATGATTTTGAGAAATGATCATATCCCCTTCATCTTTGTGGTCTTTGATATGAAAGGTTATAGACCTTTCTAGCTTTTCTTCATGAGGCAGCTGCTCATGACAGCACTTTGACATGGATATCAAAACTGCTTGCAATATGGCCTTCTATTTTGTTTTCCCTGAATCCTTTCTAGTGATGCCCAAAGGGTTGTTGGCTTTTTTGCCTGTCACTATACCCTGACTGAAAGATTTCAGGGAACTGCTGGTTCCTGGAACTCCAGGATCCAGAGCTGTCTGCTGGTTCAGAGTTCAGCATGCTTCAGATAATTTTTGCCTTTTGTTTGCAAACTTGCACCTGTTTACCCCGAAGCTCATCTGCCATCTGATGCTCACTCACTCAGCTTAGTGAGGTACTCACCACTGTTGTGGCATCTGTCTAACTGGAAAAGCTTACTATTGTCAGCAGACTTGGAAATCTGACAGTGTACTTCCTTTTCTGTCACAAAAGGTAAATAAAATGAGTCCATCACACCACTGGTGCCTGGAGGGCCACAGGACTGGCTCTTCTTTTGCTGAGAAGGGAGCATTAAGTTCTTCCTTTTCTTTTTCTCTGTCTTAATAAGTTTTCTGTTTTATGAAAGCATTCCCAGTGCAGTTCAGTTCAGTTCAGTTCAGTTTCTGTAGCAATTTGTGTTGAGAAACCTTGTTAAAAATCTCTTGAAAACTCAGAAATGTTATGTCTGCTGGATGTGGCTACTGATCCCCTTCAAAAACTCTGTCAGGCTTCTGGGCCAGGATTTTTCTTCACAGAAAGCCAGACTGTATCCTTCTAAACAGTCTGTTTATGTTCAGTGACTGTTATGTTTTCCTGTAGACTCTCCATCTTGATACCCATCTTGAGATGAAAATCAGACATATCAGCCAGTAGTTCCTGGAATACCCTGAAAATCTCTTTCGGTAGACAAAGGTTACCCTGGCAAGCCTTGTGGTCTCCTGGCACAGGAACAGCTTACACACCTTAGTCTGTGTTCTTACAAGTGCCACATGAGTTCCTTCAGACCGCCTGTGTGAGTGCTGTTTTTCCACATCTAATTTATTCATTTGATTTAATAATTTATTTTCCTTATGAAAGGACTGGAAATTGATCTAGCTCCTCTTGTCTGCCTTCCTCAGTGAATGCATTGGGAATCTTGAACTGGAGTAAAGAAAACTTCTGTCTTTAACATTTCTGAGTGCGCCTTCTTTGTTTTTGTCACATGTAGTCCTGACAGATCCTCTCTCTCTGATTTTGAAGTATTTAAAACATCTTAAAGTTTCCTTTTAACTGTCGTGTTGCCATTACAAATTGGTTGATTGGTAGGTTAAGTTAATGCTATTTCATACCAAAATTTTGGGGGCAAATGTTAATATCAATTCAGTGACGGGGCTTGAGGGAATGGTCTGAAGCTGTGTCAGGGGAGGATTAGGCTGGATGTCTGGAAAAGGTTCTTCACCCAGAGGGTGTTTGTGCTCTGGAACAGGCTCACAGCACCGGCCTGACAGAGTTCAAGAAGGGTTTGGACAATGCCCTCAGGCACATGGTGAGTCTCCTGGGAAAGACCAGGAAGGTGACTTCGGTGACCCTTGCGGGTCCCTTCCAACTCAAGATATTTTATGGCCCTCTGAGTAAGGCCAGGACAGAGATATACAGCTATAAGTATTGAACCTCTGGAAGCTGCTCCACACTCTGTATCACTGATGTTTACCAAAAGCAATATAAACACACCTGGTGACTTTGAAGTACCACAGATTCCAGTCCAGAAGAAAATTAGCCAGCCTCTGGCATTTTTCTGGCATTTTTCTTCCCTAAAGCAGAAGCTCTGGAAGAACTAAATGAGCACTATAAGGACCATTAGATAAAACAACCCCTAAGGACATCTAGGAGAGTCAGAAAATGCAATTTCAGCCTAAGGGATGAAAAGAAGATAAGTTATTAAACCAAGTTGATGGTATAAAATCTTTGTCATATTTTGACTGTTTTTCATGGACAGCTTTTAACATACTTTATTTTGGGAAGCAATTTTGGGTTTAGTTTAAAAAAAGCTTAAACTACATTTTTCGCAGTTAGATTCTAGCTTTCTTCTCCCTGCCCTTTTCCCCCCATTTTATACAAGTTTTGATTAACTGCCATCTAAGGGTAAATATAGGAAATTCAGATCAGTAATACTGTGAACAAACATTTGTCTTGAGCAATATTTAAGATGTTTTATCTTCAGGGTCCTCCATGCAACTTTGTGCGACAGATGTTGATTTTTACATCTTTAACAAGTTGCTTCTATGCCTGAAGGAATTTAGACAGAGACCTCGAGTTTTCGGGGAAACTGATGTTTCTGTTTCGGCTCCTAAGTGTTGCAAATAGACATTCTACATAGAATCTGTGTAGAATCACAGTAAGAGCTATGAGTTCATAAGAAATTTTACAAAAATATAAATCCAATGGATCAATATCAATTTCCCTTTATACAAGTTTTTTAATCACTCTCTCATCTCAGCAGTGAGGAGAAAAATCCAGATAATTTTTCTAAAGAGCAACTGTTTAATAACAGTAAGACTCAAGGCAGTGGAGTCTGAGACACCTCCACATATGCAGGAATAGAACTGTACAGCTCCACTGCAGCTGTATGGAAGTCCTGTGTGAGACACTTGTGGAAATATATTTATCTGGGTTTTTTTGGGGTAGTCAGGATTTCTAACTTACACTACCTGATCTGTGATACCTTTCACTCAATATTCAGAATACTGCAGGTGTCTACTTGTCTGTGTCTCATCTTGTTGGAAAATTCAGGTAAATTATAATTCAGGTAACTGTCTTGGAGCAGTTGCATAAAAGGTTTATTTAACCTTATTTTGTTTAAAATTATTCTGTACTGTGTTCTCTTTAATTCTTTTTATATTTAAGAACCGGAATGGAAAGCTATTTTCCCTTTAGAAATTCCGTAAAACCGGAGAATGGCCACGACACTAAATTAAGGAGCTGGTCTCCTGTGGCAGCTGCACATTCAAGCTACGACTGCATACAAATGAACACAAGGAGAAAATGAAATTTACTGGCATGAATTCTGATTTCTAGGAATTGCTTCTACATTTTGCTGAGCTGGCACCTGTCATGGGCTAATATAGCTTAACCAAATCAGGATCAAAGGAGTTTAATTAATTTAGTGATTTATTAATGATACATAATAAGCCAGCAATCAGTGAAATACACATTTGGAATCAATATGACTAATACAACAGATGAAACAGAATACTAAAGACTTCTAAACCATTAATAATTTTTACATATTCAAAATAACCTTTTCCAACTGAACCTTGCATTTCCACTCACCCCCTTCCCCAAGTGGCGTGGTTTCCAAAGAAAACACCTTTTTCTGGGACTGTGGGCACACACAGCTGCAGGACATGTGAGTGCTTCAACCTTCTGTGCAGCTGTGCTGCTTCCTATCATCAGCTTCAAAAGTGAAAAGGGAAAAAAAAAAAGGGGGCACATGATGCTGACACTATTAAGAGTGTGGACTGGAGAAACACCAGAACATGATTCCCAGTTCTTCTCAGGATTTGGATGGATGGCTTTATAGAGATTGTCCAGCCTTCTCCAGAATACTACAGGCTCCAAGCTGAGCTCAATCCTGTGGTGCTGAGACTTTTGTTTTTAAACTGCTCATTTCAGAATCCTGCTAAAACAAATAGCAGAGTAACTTTTCAGAAGGGTCTGGCCTGCAGGATCTCATGATTCTGGCATGTTGTTTCTGTGGTTTACCCACTTGGTTTTTGGCACTTCATCCCCACAACAATTTTGTGACCTTGTAAGGAACCAAAAATATCTGTAAGGAGTTTCTGTAACTTAAATATAGCCCTACAGAATAGATGAACTGTAGACAAAAAAGGTAACTTTTATCGGTCAGAAATTTTTATTTTTAAGCTAATTTAGACTGCATAAAGTGTAACTCTTCTACTAATTATTCATTGTAAGTAGACATCATTATCTTTACAGACATTGTGAGTTAGACAGAATTGCTTCATTTTTTTTAGTACCTAAAGTCTCAAGAAAAATATGAGATTGCTTAAAGTATGGCTAGCAGTTCTGCACCTATAAAAAGTATATTGCTTTGCTGTGCTGTGCTTGGTTATTACTAGCAGAGATATTTTAAATTTATTTCTACCCTTTCATCTGTGGTCTCCTGTTGTTATTATAATAGTGTATTAACACACATTTTCCTGCAATTACTACATTTAATTTTAAATATGCCTTCTGACATTTTCTGCCTTCAGTACAAAATAAGCTCACTTCATCTATTTGATTTGCTGACGTGAAGTACACAAAATATATTGGATTTTCTTATCTGAACTTTTTCATTTATTTGCACATCAAAGAAAACACCTCAAAATGTGACTAGAATAACCCTGTTTGCTGAAGTAGACAACAAAAGCTTGAAAACATTTGATGGGAAGTGAAGAATTGCATATCAAATGTGTAATTTAAATATTTCTAATGCTGGTATTTCTGCTATCCTGCTGCTTCAAAGTTATTAAATGTGCTATCCTTCAAGGCCAAGATAACAAGAGACAAAATATGAAGCAAAATAGAGTTTTCAGTATGCAGGAGCACAGTTTTGGATACATTTAAATAAAAAAGAACTGAAAAGTTTCTTCGGGCCCCTCAGGTAAAAATTATGCAAACCCTAATATGTTTAGGTAGGTGGATGAGGCTTTGGCCATCCAAGAAAGGTGGTACCAAAGCCTACAGATGGATTTAGCTACTGACTCAAAAGTTCAATACTGGCAATCATGATGGTGGCTAGAGATACATAATTTGGTAGTACCAAGGGCTTGTATAACCATGGATAATCCCAGTAGTGACCCTTGAGGGACAACACTCACGGTTTCCACTTGGACATCGAGCCACTGGCCTGATGCACTCTGCACTTGCTCATCCTGCCAGTTCCTCACAGATCTATCACGCCATCCATCAAACCCATATTTCTCAGATTTAGAGGTAAGAATGTTGAGGGGAGCGGTCTCACAGGCATTACAGAACTCCAGATAGATGCCGTCTGTACCTCTTCTCTTATTGATGTAGGCACTCCAGTACAGAAGGTCACTTGGTCAGGCAAATAATTCAGGTCTGTATTTACATTTTTGACAGTATCTTGTGAATCGTTAAGAATCGCAGTGTAATCTGGGTTTATTATCATGAAGTTAAGCATAATTCAGTCTGTAAGTTTCTTGGCTGAGTCATATACATAAACTGGAATTTTAGAAATTGGTGAATGAGTGATATTTCATTGAAATAAACAAACAAACAAAAACCATCAAACAGCTGTAAGAGACAATCAAAGCCATACTCTCGCTTTTCTTTTGGTTTTTTTCTTTGAGCCTGGAATCAAAGTGAAAGATCTGCTCTGTGTGGAATATAGATGATTTATGATTATGGGCTTTACATTAAAAAAAAAGCGGAGGTGCTGAATATATACCCTGAAAACCACTGCTAATATAAAATGTTCTTTTTACTGCAAGTATTTCATGTTTCAATATGTTAAAAAGAAAAGAGAAAATTTACTGTTCTCTCATCTTCTGACAAAGATTTTGATGTTGAGGAATAAAGGATATTAAAATATATTAAAAAATGAGGACGATTAAATGCAGTATCTTGAGTGTCACTCAGTAAACTAGATGGTAAAAGTTAGCCCTCTTAAAAAAATTATGCAAGAGTATAAATAAAATAAAATAAAAGACGTCTTTGAAATTAGGTTTGATTAAACAAACCCACGTTAAGAAGTGGCCCTGTGATGAGTTTATCTTTCTGAATTCCTAAAATATTTGGCATCCTAAAAAGTGAGAGCAATAAACTTAGAAAGAAAAATTAGATTTGATTGTTGATGGTACAACTTTGTGAGGATAGGTAGCTAGATTTTACAAGTCTAAAAATTTTAAGACACATATATATGTAAAAAAACCCCAACACCCTTTCAGGAAGGCTTAGATCACTGTCCTCCACTGAAAACAAGAATTGCATGTCCAGACCCAAATACTCTTTACTAATCTATGTCCAGATACAAGTAAGAAAATGATGTAAAATACATTGTTTTATTTGAAATGTGCATAATCAGGTTTTCTACAACCAGGTCTTCCAAAAGATTGATTCTGGCAGCTGTGTGGTTAGGCTAGAACTGAAAAAAAAGGGAAAACTCTGGATTTGCTTTCGCTTCCTTTAAAGCCACAGGGATTTTTTTCCATTTTTATTTTTTTTAAATTTTTCTTCTAATTTCTGGAAAACTACCCTTCACATCAGATGTAAATCTGGTGGGGTAGCCCCTGATTACTGCGTGGGCATAGGGAATGGGCATGTTTAGTGTGCTACTTCTTTTGCTTAAGAAAAATCTGAAAATATTTTCCTTCAAGTTTATATAGTTTATATAAACACAGAGCTAATATGTGTTTATATAAGCTATCTCAGACTCAGAATGGACCAGAATTTTTTTTTTAATGGTTGTTTCAGAATTCCAGCATAAATGTAAGAATGTATACAAATTGAACTAATTTTAATTAAGCAGTTGTGTTGTAAGGGGATGGAATGGACAGCTGTTAAGGACAGCTACTCCAATTACAAACTTGAATATTTTAAATAACACCTGAGGATCAAGACTTATTTGGGGGATTCTAGATGATGACTGAATAAATTCCTGTAATTGTAACTAATTCTTGCAGTATGTCTGTGCCTCAGTGTACTCCTTCTTTAACACTTGGAGCTATACAGGCAAACAATGTCCTCAAACCTTTGCAAACAACACATTTGCTCCTGACTCATATGGCTGTATTGCATTAATTTACCCTCATTGACATAACTGTCACACTGCAGTATTTGTCCTTTTTTTTTAAGACTTACTTAGAAACAAGGCTGAAGAGCCTGGAGGGCTTTTAACTGAACCTACTGTTTGCTTATGAAAGGTGTAAAAGTAGAAATGTATTGATACATTTGGGAGATAGAGCAGATACTCCTCAATCGGTGCCAGTGCAGTTCTTTCAGCTTACCAGGCTGTTCTCTGAGGATGAAGATAAAAAGATACAAAGATTAATTGCTTTCACATTAGCCATAATAGCAGCATTAAGAACATGATAGATGAGTTTTCCTGAGAATCCGGAAAGGTACGGTGATGAGAAGTTTGTTTATCAGCTGGGGATTTTTAATGACAATCAGTGTTCTAAATAGTGTTAGAATTGCGCCCCCAAAATGATCAATATTTTAATGTTGGCTTCACCTAGCAAGAATTTCAAAAATATTAGTTTTAGTTGTTACAACATTTTAGTAGGAAGTTCTTAATAAGCTGAGATCTGGTGATTCATGACAGTATTCATCAGTGAGCATGTAAAAAACCCTATGCAATTTGAAGACTAAACAGATACCATAGCTATGATATAAGGAATATGCAGTTTGGAAAGCAGGAAAACAACAGAAGGGCTATAAACATAACTATCTCATCAGCCAGAAGTAGGAAAGAGTTGCGAAAACTCATGCAAAAATTTATGTAGAAGTAGTACAGTTTCTGTGTGGTACCTACCTAATGAGGTCTGGAGTCAAGCTGTCCAAATAATAATTCATATAGTCTCATCATCAGTGATTAATTGCAAACATTTCTTCTTTCCTAAAAATGACACAGTGTATTAGTACAGTGTTTGAGTAAAAAATCTGTTTCCAGAAGCAGAAAATATTATCATGAGGATTTTCCACCCATCACTCAGTGACGAATTCATATTGGAACATTTGTTTCCCCAGGTGGAAAAATTTATTTGGCTATCCAAATGGCAGAAAGTTAAGTGGATATCTATCTTTAATAACAAGACTATGGATAGCTATTTACCATAGAAGCTCAGATTAGGTGTCAGGAATGTAAGTGCTTGGCTGTCCAAGGTGCAGATGGTGTTGGGCAGTTCACTGTACAGACAGCAAGGTCTGTGAAGTGCTGGTTTCCTCCTAAGACACGGATAGTCACAAAGGATAAGTTGCACCTGTAGTGAGGTGTGACTCCTTTACAGTCTGAAAATCAATGGAAGACCCAAAAAGTGCTCAAAGTACCAGCATTGGAAAAGGGAAATGTCAATGCAATTACCTTGGGGTTTTCCAGTCCCTCTCTTTCAGAGTGTTTGGGCTGGGGCTGTGCATAGCTGCAACCAGTTTTGATGATTATATTGTCCTTGAGTAGTCTTCCAAGGGGAAATTACTGGTCTACAGCTACTTGAGGGGATTTTATCAATCCCATTTACACAAAGTTATGCACTTTGTACAGTGATTGCATCTCTGAAGTCACACAGACTAACCAGCTTTAACCAGTTCTTCAGCAGTCCCTGGAAATCCGCCCCCCCCCCCCTTGGTTAGCCTAAATGAATCCATTCAGTGTAGAAATTCTACTTCAAAATAATTAAGATGCAATTAAGTTTGACGTCCTTTAGTTATTTGCCAGACTGTTTTATCTCTATCCAAGGAAGAATATGAATATGAAATATGTGCATTTTAGTGAAGCATGACTGGCTATTCTGGTTTTGTATTTTGATTTTAATGCAGTGCTAAGTAGAATCGGGTGCCTAAAAAAAAAATGTTCTGTATTTATCCCAGCTTCTAAAAAAGTTTAGTTTTAGTAAAAGGAATTTAGTTTAGTAAAAGGAATTTAGTTTTTTTTTAAGGCGTTATGTGAGTAAAGACCATATAATCCAGCATAGCAACATTTGTTTTAATTCTCTTTTAAAATTTCTACTCTCTATGTGGTGAGCGGCCTTTCTGTTCAGGTTTCCATGTGCCCAGGAGGGCAGCCTGTCACCTGGCTCTGAGGATGGATTCTATGAGAACAAGGGTCACTCTTATTCTGATTCATCACTACAAAATGTACTTCTTTGTTTGTTCAGAAGCACTGTAGGAAAGGAGTAATGCAAAGTTATGAAGTAGGAGTATCTTTCAGGTACTTAAATTTCTGTGAATAGCAGGAATCCTAGAAAAATGGTGTCAGTTTATAGAGAATTTGAGAAAAGAAAGTCAAATAGGGGGAATTTTAAATGAGAAATTTTTAATAGTTCTAATTTAATTGATTTTCAGGTTTTAATAATGGGATTGGATAAATTAGAGAGGAGTTTCAATTTCTTTGTCGGAGTAGGAAATCTCTGAGAAAGGAATGCGTAGATTTTACAGACATTTTTGATGTGAGTTTGAGGTTCCTCGGTTGAGTTGAGTAACAGTTTTGTAAGGATGCTGGAATGCGAATTGTGGAAGCAAGTCAGGTGGATATTAATGAGTGTGTTTATTATAGTGTTATTGCTTAAATTATTGTTAGTAATTTAAGGAATGACCAGTATCTTCTTCTGTTAATTATTACTGACAAGTGGAATTAGGAATTTTTGCTGAGGATGGTACCACTACCTGTATGTGTAAGCACTCCCTTACGCCCAGTCACAAACCCTGTTTCATATTAGGAGATGAATTTACAAATGAATAAAATTTGGGGCGGCAGTCCAAGTTCTATTGCATTTGGCAGAAGAGGGGCTCTTGTGCTTTTATGTTCTTCTTAAAGTCTTATATCTCTTGTTAGATAAATGTGGTTTATATCTGCATTCTCTTTTGCCATGGAGGTTTAGATTGGTTATTAGGAAGAATTCCTTCACTGAAAAAGGTAGATAACCACTGGAACAGGCTGGCCAGTGTCAGATTCAGCATCCCTGGAAGGGCTCAAGAAATTACTCGGCATGGCCCTTAGTGCTATGGTTTAGTTGCCCTAGTGGTGTTGTTCAAAGATTGCACTCAATCTTAGAGGTCTTTTCCAACCTTTATGAATCTGTAATTGAACAAAAAGTGAAAACTTAACTCTCTGACTACAACTTCTGTAATCAGAGAAGTACAGTTGCAGTATTTATTTCTGTGGCTCTTGAGAGTGACATCCTGCTTTGTCCTACAGGGACAGAAGACCATTTGATAACTCATTTTCAACGACTCATTATAATTAGAATTATTCAGTCTGGCTAAATAAAATTTTGATAATTGAAAACAAGGATTCAAAGAAAGATACAGTTCAAGTTTTACATGGCAACTCAAAGAAAGGACAGGGAAAAAACATCCAAACTCTAATCTCTGTGGAGCTCTGGGGTCAGATTATTAGAAATTGACTTATAATTTTTTTGTCAATATACCAGCATTCCATGGTCATGCAGTATTATCAAGATCATTTTATCATAAAAAACAAACCCAAGAACTACTCCTGTCCTCCATAATAATACAGGAAAATAGAATGGTAATTAAAAGTGACAAAGTTCCAGGTCTTATTTTTACATGCAGAATTTCTCAGTGTCAACTAAGAGCATGTTCTGTATATCAGTGAAGAATTTCTGCTCTAATTTGTGGTCACTCTTTATCAGTGAATGAATAAGAAAACTTCTTCCTTATGGATATACAGTTAGGTATTTTTTTCCACCTCCTTTTCAGCACACTTCAACTCCTACACATAATATACTACCTGAGGCCAGGAAAATACCTCCTTCACTGTAATATGGAATCATGAGTTACTATTATCAAGGTTTAGAAACATCATAACAGTAAAATCCTTTACAAATGCCACACATATATATAGCTATAACACTCGTATTTAGATTACTCTTGCTGTTTTCTGGCAACTATCTTATCAATGGGGAACAGCAGTCAGATATAAATAGCACTTAGCCCTTTTAGTTGCTGTTGCTAATGTACTTTGCTGTTCCATGAAGTATGTGGTAGCACTTTTATGGAGGCTTAAAATCAGATCTGGCATAAAAGAGCAAGTGCATCATGCACTCAGCAGTTCAGATTTGGTGCACAGGCTTCTTGGAAATGTTCAGACATCAAAAAAATGTGTCCAACTATGAAAATTATTACTTTCCTGGCATCTGAAGCCATGCAGATTTTATTTTCATGAGTTATATACAAGTAGCAAATGCAAGACTAGTAGACTTATTAACCAAGCTCTAATTCCATCACTGGCTTGTATCATTGGGGAAAACAAATGCATAACTCTTCATACTGACTCCAGCAGGAGTCCTCTGTTTCCTCTGATAAGACAAGGTAACCTTCTTCTTGTTTAGCCACTGTCTTGGGGTGATTTTATGATAATACTGTATTTCCCTATATCTGCTTTATGCCCAGAAATGGGTCCCATAGCTTTAAGCTGGGTCCCGGAGAGGGGGGAGAGAAGCCGGGCAAAATCTTCAGTGCAGTTTGTGTTCACACACACTCCCCCGCATTCTCACAGCTGCAGAGCCGAGGGAGCACCTTCCTGCTTTTAGCTAGCCTGTTAGCTGAGGCAAGAAATTTTCCCCCACTGGCATACTGAAATCCTCCAGAATTACTTCTTCTTCTTCTGTAACAATTCGGCTTAGTTGTGATCCAAGAACCAGATCATCAGACCCCATGGACCGGCAGGGAGGTTGTGGGGACATCGCATCCCAGCCTCACACCTCGGGAGGAGCCGAGCCATCTACAGAAAAGAACTTTGAATCCACCAGCTTTCTCTGCACTGAGGAGGTTTATTATCTACGTTACTCATTTGTTTCCTGTGCCTTGCCAGCACTTTGCTTGTTAAAGAAATAATTTTTATCACTTTCATCCAAGAAATTCCTTTGGTATTGATGGGGGAGGAGTGCTAAACCTCCCTTCTGTGGAGGAGATGTTCCTTCCAGGGCATTTCCCCCTAAACTTGTCTCAAACCAACACAGCCACCTTCATGAAACTGTAACTTCCTCTCCAACCAGCAGCACAGGTTAAGAACTTGTGGATTGTTCTGGGGTTGGGTTTGGGTTTAGTTTTTATAGTCCGGATAAAACCCCAAAATCTCTCTGAAATTTACCAAACAGAAAAATATGATCATCTGTGGCTATATTCAGAATTGTCAAGTCAGTCTTAATCATGACTAATCAATTAAATCCTTGTGGGTCAGACACTACATCCAATCGGACTCCTTTGCCATGGGGCCGCTTAACTGACACTGATTAAATTTACATTGTCAGCCATTTAATTATTTTCCAATGTTCCAATTCTGTGCAACTTGATATCAAATGGTTTAGTCTTTGCAGTGAATTTAAGACAGTCTTTTTTTATGTGGCAATTTGATATCTCAACTCTGGGATTAGCATGCAAAATTCTGAAAAGGAGGATTTCTGTCATTTCAGTTAAATAGATATACCTGTGGCTAAATGTTTTTTCAATTTGCAATTTACAGTGTTTAATAGAAACATTTAATAACAGTACCTTTTTTTTATTGTTGTTATCCCTTTTCCTCCCCCAATTCATACTTCAGAAATCTTTAAAGAAAACTTTAGACCTATGAAGGGGTTTGGATTTTTGTTGCTCATGCATGTAAGTGGCAGAATCAATAGTGTTCTCAGTCTCAGATCTGGCTTTTAAATACAAGGGCTATAATGATTTCAAAATGAAAAAGAATGCCTTTTGACTGACGATGTAGACTCAGTCCAAGTCTGCTTTTTCTTTGGGAACTTATGCGACTGAAGCTGCAGATGGCATTACTGGCAAGGATCCAGTTCTCTTTAATGAACTTGATAGGCTTTAATGGAATTAATAATTAGGACATCTGACCTTGCCACTTGGAGTGCTGCAAATGGCATCTTGGGGCCGGCTCACAATGTGAAGACAAGCCTTGTACAAGCAGGGGAGTTGTGATAGCACCAAGCTGATCTACATAAGTCTGAGGTGAAAAGAGAACATCTTCATATCCTTACATTGCAGCTTCATCAGTGATTATTAACTATTTATTTGTGTATCTAAGGGTTACCTCACTTCCACAAACCTTCTGAAGTTCTTCCAAACAAGCTTTTTAATCACATGCAACAGATGTTTATTTCATTATTCACTTTGAGGCACTTAACCATCTCACACGATAAACAAGAACAGATCTTTATAGAACTGGATGCAGCAAAATGTATAAAAATTAATAAATAAACAGTGAAGACCAAAACTATTGATGTTGTACAAGAAGAATGCAATGGGATTAACCCATTGAACACTGATGGTCAAACATACTCCAGACTAGAAGATGACTACTTGGGGAATTTACCTTAAGGAAAGGGTCTTGCATTTCTGGTCTGCCTCTAGCAGTCTGCATCCCTGGCTCAGTAGAAGAACTCCATCTGTTTTACTGTTAGTGCCAGCCAGTGTTTTAGTATATATTATTATTGAACTGAGGTATTTATCATTGGATTTAGAAAAACATACGTGGATTTCATCATGAACTCTCTTTGTCTCTTGACTGCAGGAGACTTTTCCCTTTTCTAGTCCTCATTGATGACAATTAGAGGTTTCTCTTCTGTTTGTGAGTGAGGTTGTGGATAAGAAACCTCCTTATTTTAGAAAATTGACTAATTGTGTGTAGTTTATATAAAACATAAGGAGACTAATGATTAGATAAAAAGTGAACATAACTACATTCACCTGATAATAAGAAAACATATAATTGTATTTAAAATTAGTTAAGAGAAATACAGTTAAGTTTAACTGGAGGCAAGATACAGCATTCATATCATATCAAATTCATTAGAAAATGAAAATTGGTTTATTATTTAAATTAGTGGTGGGAGTTCTTTAGTGCTCCATTTTTAGTTTGTCATCAGTTAAAGACAGCTCAATCTATTTATCACTACATTAACCTCATTCTAATGAGGTTAACATAATGAGTAACCCACCATTTCATTATATTCCATTTATTTGAATGCCCAACTTGAGTACACCATATTTAATTGAAACAGTAATTGGGGAAATGTCATAGGTTAGAAATGAGGCTGGAAATGGAGGTTCCCTTGCATTGCATGTGCAGTTCCTATTTTTGGTCATAGAAGAAAAACAAAAAGATAAATAATTCAGTTTAAATTTATTTAATTTTAGTGTTAAACACAAACAAACAATCCCCCAAACCCACCACGTAGCAGTGCAGCTCTGCTGAAGCAAAACAAGTAAATTATATGGCTACTTTGAAAATTACTTGTTTTCAGCCTTTGCAAGGGAAAAAGGGATTTATAGTTCTGCAGTGAAGAGAATTGTTATTTGGGAGTTGCTGGAGCAGCTCAGACTTCAAGATCCTAACCACAAATTTCCTTCCTTAAAACCTTGTCTGTCTCAGCTGAAAAATCAAGATATACAGGTATACTGTGAGAATTGTAAGCATTTCTTGCATGTGGCTTGAGGTGAGGGAATTGCGTCTACTGAAGTATGCTTGCTTCCATTGCTATCTAGCAGAAAATTCTACATGACCACAGGGGCATCTCTGCATAAAGAATTATTGAGAAATTGAGATTTTACTGATCAAATTTGTTTGGTGAGTGAATAATATTTCAGAGTAATTCTGCATCATTTAATGAATTGATAGGAAGATATTTTGTGTCCTATGACAGCTGTAATGACTGCCACTAAATTTTTCGTATCACCTGTGCCTCAGAGGGACATCTGTGCTTGCCAATAATATATTTTCCCTACACTAAATAGCAATGGTGAGCAAATGCATGTTCCTGATAGGTTCTTGTGTGCACTTGGCTGTAAAGGAGCACAACAAAAATAAATAGCAATAGCTTGTCAAACACTTGTTAATTTTCATACCACCACATGAAGCTAAATACTACAAGACTAGTTTTTGCAAATTGGAAAGTGAGGAAGCAAGACTTTAAAAATTGTGTAAGAATGTGTCAGAGCACATTGATAGCAGAGCCAGCAATAATGGCTATGGTCTACCTTTTCAAAAATAAATCGTCATTAAAAATCTGTAGTGGCTCTGCTTGTTAAAACATGTCTTCTCAGCATTCTCTGGAGATAATGAAGTATGATGTCACCTAAAAAACTGGAACCTGAAATCATATCATCTTAAAAAAAAATACATCCATTCCAAGAACACAGGTTTTCTAATTGGTTAATATGCACTATAAAGAGAAGAGCATTTTTTCTTTTCAAAGTCTTTAACAAGGTGCTACAGTGTTTTAAGACTGTGGTAAAATAGTTCTTTTAATCACAGAACTTAAAAATGCAATGCAATCAGAAACACAGTGTTAATTTTTTATTTGTTTGTCAGTGCTCTTGATTTCTCCAGTATTGACAACAGTGACAGAGGGACAGTTTTCCAAAGCAAGGAAAGGGTGCACATCAGGAAGTGGCAGTAGCATACATGTAGAAAGGATTATGACACCAAATTAGACAGATACAGACATGAGACTTCCAGCTTTCATTTTATTTCAGCTTATCTTTTTATAGAAAACACTGATGAGTACTGCTCTAGGTTGATAGTCTTGCTCCAGATTTTGGAAGGGAAATTTGTCAAGGGGAAGCCAAAGCCCACAAACACTTCTGTTTAATGAGCAGCTGATTTTTGAAATTGAGAGACCTTGAGACCCTGTTCCCCATTTTAAAGAAAGACATAATAATGAGAGTTAGGGCACTTTGAGCTAGCCTGTGGTCTTGCATATATCACCAGTAGAGGAGGACAAATATTCAGAGCTTGTTTGTGTTACATTTTGATTAGTATACCTCCTTTTCCTTTGATAAAGTAAGGCCAAGTTAAATGCCTACAAACTGGAAATAGTTAAGAAGGATTTATTTGCTATTTATTTTCCTTGTGGGTGGAGCACATTGTCACCCTTGGCTATAAATTGTTTTCTGCAAACCTGTCACCATTGTGAGGTCCAGGCATGTTCAGTCTTCAGCCTGGTTATCAGTTCAAAGATACTCTCATCCTTCTGTTCCCTGAAATATGTGGTGCATGTCCTGTTGATGATATGAACATGCTGGGTCATTTTCAAATGCTGGGTCAGGACTATCCTTCCTTTAGAGCAGCATTTTGACTAAATCTAGAATCCAGGCAATTTTTAGGAGGAAAGAAACCCATCCTGTTGTAGGAGTAATTATTGCTACTTGTATTGCAGTTGCTATTTCCATATAACAGATATAAGGTGGAGGTATTTTGACTTACCACAGTACATTATAACAAGACTATTTTGTGGAAATTCTTTAGCAAATAATTAATCTTTTTTTTTTTTTTGGCTGTCATTTGCATTCTAAGATTGATTAAAACAGATGGTGTATGAATAAAGTGCTAAGTTCTGTGCTATTTGGTTACCTCAATGTGTCTCCACTCCCTTGTTTAGCAGAGTAGAAGACTAAATGAGAAGAGTGAAGTTAAAAGAAAACTTGGTGAAATCTCTGATGCCTTTTATACTGTTATATACTGTGGAACTTCTGTAGGCTGTGATTTGTGATAAAATGTGATGCTTTAATATGAAATCCATAAAAGCTCATTTACTTAAAGGTTTCAGAAGGGATGTTAGAAGGATGTCAGCTAGTGGAAGAATAATTCTTGTGAGAACATGAACTTAAGGATGTAAGTAAGTATCTTGAGACCTTTAAGGTGATTAGTGTAGGAAAGTACCGGCTCCATCACCTCAAAAACCTACAGTTATCAAATGAGATTAATTTGTCAGCAGCTTCTATTAACACTCAGTGCCTTTGCCAGGGTTTGTAGCACACATTGGCACGTGTGCACCTTAGCTTCCCTTTGAGACAGATTTAAAAGCAGATCTCATCACAGTGGTGGGAGAGTCCTGAAAGGTCTGTGTCCTTAAAGGATGGCTGCTGATGTTTGTTCTTTCCATCACAATTGGTCATCCTCATATTTTATATATAAGGATAAAGGCATGCCATTGGGTGTTATTAACCTTTCTAAAAGTCAGCCTTCTACATTTAGCTCTGGGAAAGAGAGAAACTTTCTTGCTTGAAATGCTTAAATACCCTACAGTGAGATGTTTTACAGTCAACTTCTGCCTCTTTGCAGTTCCATAAAATTTGCCTTAAACCTTCCCCTTGCAAGGTAGCACTGAAAGTACTTCAATCAATAATTTTCCTTTAAAGTTGCATTTATTAGTTCATACTCTCAAATGTGAATACTGTAAACTTAAATGCACACTTACATGAAAGTTTAGTGTCTTATTCTAAATATTAATATTTCAGTTATGGAAACCACGTGGGATACTTCAACTGTGAATCTGGAAATGTATGGTCTGTAAAACAGAACAGATTAATTTGACATTATTGTTTTAGGCCTGTACATTCCATTAATAGCAGTTTGTCACTTCCATTTTTCATTGCATTATTGATATACAAGCCACTTGTGTTTAAATTGAAATTGAAAGTTAATAGTGAATTAGTTGTGGAAGAGTAGTTCAAGACCAAGAGCTTTTGCTTCAAAATGTAAAAAAATCCATTCAATGCCAAAGGAATTTGAAAACACTGTATTAGCATTTGTTTTATTGTCCTGATTTTCTCAGTTATCACTGTGGTAAACAGAAGAAACAATTCCTACAATAATGCTTATTTCACTGGTTTTGTCAGTTTTAATGCATCCTTGTGTTCCAATTATCAGTAATGGGGTAGACTTCCTTAGGTGATTACAGAGACTTTGCCCTCACTGCACCAAATATGACAGTTTATAAATTGAATTATTTGTATCACTATCACTTAGCTTTATATGACTAGATCAGGACCTTCCTTAATGTCCACAATCTTTGAAAGAAGATAGAGTCACTTCATGAGGACAGTGGTGACCTCTGACATGCTTGAATGTGGCTCATCTGAATCCATGGGTTGCTGAATCCAAGATTTCTCAAATGATCCCTGAGTCAATTCCCATCCAGTCCTGGTACTTTCTTTCCCTGAACTTTCACTAAACATAGAGGCTTATGAGAGCTTATTGGTGAAGACTGAGGCAAAGAAAACATTAAGTCCTTATTCCATAATCTGTCTCCCACTAAATCATTTGCCCCACATGGTAGTGGGCCTACACTTTCCTTGCTCAGACTTTTAATACTTCTTGTGCACATCTTGTGGCCCCTAATATGCATTGTAAATCTCAGCTGCAGAAGAGTTTTAATTTTGCTAACTGGTTCACTGAATGTCTGAGTAGCATTCCTGAATTCCATCTGCATAATGGCATTTTTTTATGCAATATGTCTGTCTATTTCCTGCTTTAGCCATATTGGTCTCCTAAATTTTCTCCTTGTTTTCTCCAGGATGAGGAGAAACTGTCCCTTGTGCTTGGAGGTCTTCAAAGATTAGCCAGCTTTCTTGAGTTCTTTTTCTGTTTGTAGCTGCATATGGATCCCATTTCCCCACTCTCTCAGTAAAGTGATATCTGTTCTCTTGAAGTCAAGCTTTTGTGTTCTGCTATGTGCCTTCGGCCATGGGTTGCTAAGATACTACCAATCCACTAATTGCCACATCATCTACTTTTTTTTTCCTGTTTAGTGAGTAGCAGATCCGGGTTTGTGTCATCTTTGGCTTTTTCATCCAGACCCTGTAACCCTGGGATGTGACAGTTACTGCCCGACATCCTCCTTCATGATTTCTTGTGTCCTGTCAAGTGGCATTCCCAGCAAATATAAGGGAGGTCAAAGCTTCTTGTGTGAACAAGGGTCTGTGACACAGACATTTCCTCAAGTTCTTTACAGGTTTTAACTGCTACCTCACCTTGATCAGGGAGTCCGTGACAGACTTTCACCAGGATGTCACCCTCTATACCTTCTTACCTGATCCTAACCCATAAGCTGTCAACAAGATTGTGCCCCATCATACTGAAAAGCTCCCTGAACCTGTACTGCTCTTGTGCACAGATGGCAATGCCCTTCCCTGGTCTCCCTAGACCTTCTCTCCTGCAGAGCTGAGGTCTGTCCATCACAGCTTTCTAATCATGCAAACTCTCCCAACACATCTCAGTCAGAAATTTGAAAATAAAATAGTTGCTTTGATTTACTGAAAATGTATACTGCATATTTACTAGTGATCTTTTGTGATGTATAAATTTTATTATTTCTGACCTAAAGCCCATAATATAAATCACGAGAGGCTGGATATGAGCCAGGAAGGTACACTGGGAACCCAGAAACCCCCTGTATGCTGGGCTGCATCCAAAGCCCTGTGGGCAGCAGAGCAGGGAGGGGATTCTGCCCCTCTGCCCCGCTCTGCTGAGACCCCACCTGCAGTGCTGCATCCAGCTCTGGGCTCCCAGCACAGCAAGGACAGGGAGCTGCTGGAGCCAGCCCAGAGGAGGCCACCAAGGGGAGCAGAGGGATGGAGCAGCTCTGCTGTGAGGAAAGGCTGGGAGAACTGGGATTGTTCAGCCTGGAGAAGAGAAGGCTCTGGGGTGACTTAATTGTGGCCTTTCAGTGCCTGAAGGGAGCCCACAAGAAAGATGGAACAAGATTATTTACAAGGACCTGGAGAGACAGGACAAGGGTGAATGTCTTCAAACTGACAGGAAGAAAGCTTAGATTTGATATTAGGAAAAAAGTTATTTCCTGTGAGAGTAGTGAGGCCCTGGCACAGGTTGCCCAGCAAAATTGTGGCTGCCCCATCCCTGGAAATGTTCAAGTCCAGGCTGGAGTGAGCTCTGAATAACCTCATCCAATGTCCCTGCCAATGGCAGGGGAGTTGGAACTAGTTGATCTTTAAGGTCTCTTCAAACCCACACCATTCTATGATTCTGTGATAATTAGAACATAGTAAAATAGTTATTCATATTGTATGGAAAATATATTCCCTTAATTGAGAGTAATTTTAATGACTGTTAATATTTGCACTTCTTTTAAGAACCTTTACAGCCTGCAGTGGTCCCTTACTGTTCTTCCTTGCTTCACGTGTTGATGTTATCATGACACTTGATAGCTGCAGTAGGACTGCTGTTGTTGGCATGCCACTGGTGGCTGCTCCAGGCAGTGTAATTGTCAGGTTCTTAGGAAATCTATGATTCCCTCTGTGGATAAGAGCAAAGTTACCATCTAGGGGCACTCTGAACAGGTGCACCTAATTTTCAGCCTAGTATCTGTGTGGTCTTTCTCCGCAGTGACTCAAATGTATTCAGCTGCTAAGCACGCAGCAGCTTTTTATTGTGCAACATATGAGGTCCAGCTAAACTGGTGGAGGAGGGTAATTCCTCTAAAACACTTCAGCAGGTGGAAGGATCTGGGCTTTTCACAAACCATGCCCTGAGCTTCTCTGTGCTGGAGAGAGGGGTAGAAGTATGTGCAGTTGCTCGAGTCTTTCCTGATTGGTGTTTGGGGAGGAAAACTAATCCCCGGTGAAACTGGGTGTTTTGAATGATAAAATAAAAGCAGAACTCTTGTGAAAAAATCAAAACACAGCAGGACCAAACAAACATAAACCCCAACTAACTCATACCAGAAATAGAGAATTGAATTTTAAGAGAGTCCTGGTTTAGAAATTTACACAACTTAGTATGTAACTACATGCACAGGTCTGATTTAAGTATGCAAGTAGTTTTGTTGCTTATGCTGCAATTACTTGGATTGAAGTTGAACATATGTTAATATAACTGTTGATTTTAGAAGAAGAGCTATTTCTTCAAAAGAGTCACACAATCTTTTGTTAACATCTTGCCCCAGGAATTCTTGGTTTAATGATCTGTTTTTTCTTGGTTATAGCAAATAAATGGGATGTTACTGTACATAGATCTTTATTTAGTAAAATGCGGTAATTTAAGCGTGAATTATGAGACTGAAAATTTCTGTGCTCCATACTGTGTTTTATCTTATAAAATCCTAAGTTGAAAACAGATGTGATTTTTATAACTTAGGAGGGTTGATCAAGGCTATGGTGAGAATTTAAAATTGTGGGAAGCAAAGTTGAACTACCTGCATTTAATGGTTTCTGATCATCTGGCAAAATAAACATGAAATAGAGAATAAGAAGTCACTTTATTGTGAACAGATCTTGCTGATTAATCTTTGTTACATAAATAGGGACTCTGGAATGTGGAGTGGTTTAGTTCGAAATCCATTACTTAATTATTTTCCTTCTGTGAACAAGAATTAGAAAGCAAAGCAGACACAAAACTTTCAAGAATATAAAGAAGTTTATTAACAGAATTAAAAGAAAAAAAAAAGGAAGAATAAACCTTCAGAACAATTCTCCTCTCCCCACCTCTCCTCTCTTCTCCTACTGACAACGTAAAGAGACAAAACTTGGCATTTTTCCAGTCAGTTTACCACCTCCATACTAGTCTTTTTTCAGTTCACTTAGGGAGAGGAGTCTCTCTTGCTCATGCCATGGAGACATCTCCACAAGAAACAGTTCTCTTGTGCCTTCAATGTCACCGCAAGACAGCCGCCTGGGATGGTTCTCTGCTCACATGTGAAAGTCGCTTCCCGCAACTTACAGCTTTCCCCACAACTGCCTTCGAGGGTTCAATCTTTTTTGGGGTACTATTTTAAGCATAAGCTGTTCAGAAGCAAAGGTTCTCTTCATCTATCTTCATCTATCTGTGGGAGGAGCATCTTCATCTCTGGGAAAGGAGATCTTCTTCCCTGGGAGCAAGGGTCTTCATGACTTTCATCTCTCTCTCTCTGTTCAAGCTTCTCGTTAGATCACAGCTACTTCAACATTTGCTTGTTTCAGCATGGGTACTTTTGCCCATGGTTGCCATTTGAACGTTCCATCTCCCCATGCTTTTCATTAAATTACAAAGGGTATTCTGATGTCTCATGGTCCGTCAACTTAGCCTTACAAAAGAATTTCAATTTCTAGGTTTGAAGTATCTTCTCTTTCTCCTCTTTCCAGGCTTCAGCTCTTCCTTCTTCACTGACTTTGGTGTCTTTATGGTGTTTGCTTCACGTGCCTTCACCTTTCCTTTTCCTCTGACCTGGGAGAGGTTTAATGTCTGCAGGCTTCATCTGTTCTGAGGAATTTTACAGCACTAAGAGAGTTAATCTCACCCAGGTCTTGCATCAGGAGTTTGCCTCTCTCTGTTGGACACATGATCTTTGCCAGGCAGATGAATTTCAGCCACACTGGAGCAGCCAGCCTGGCCGAGCCGCAGGGCCACCTGCACAGAGCAAGGCTGCGGGTGGAACAGGGCTGCATGGGCAGGGCCCAGCTACCTGTCCAAAAGCCGGAAACAAGAGAGCATTCCCGGTCTTTGTTCATACTTAAATGTGGATCACAGAGGCGTGTCAAGCTTCTTAAGTGGCTTAACAGAGTTGTCAATATTCAAACTAGCCAGTTGATTGGTTTTCTTGGGTCTGGAGGAAGCTGTAAGCACCTCTGGGCAAAAGAATCATTTCCATGGCTGGCTGATTCCTCCTTTACCAAACCCAAACTGTGCTAAACCACAATAGAATGTAAATCATATGTATAACCGAATTCGTTCCTAAAGATTAGTGTAAAAATTGGGGAAATTTATTTGTTCAAAACTTTGCCTATTTTTTTTGTTTGTTTAATAAGAGAAGGCAAACATCTGTAGTTTGAGCTAATACTGGGTATTTAGAATCTGCACCATTCTTTGCCTATTTGCCATGTCTACTCTGAGAGCTGCCTACCAATTTGGAGTCTAAATGGCCTGGGATGACATGGAAAGGATTTTCCACGTTACTTCCAGTTGTAGCTGCCATGCCATGCAGCCCCTTTTATTGACCCATGAAGCTCCAAATCCTGCACTGAAAAGAAAACACAGTTTTCTCTGCTTTGTCTTCCTAGTGTGTTGACATGTCTTTTCTTAAGGGTTATGTTCTTCTCAAGAGAGAAAATTCTGAAAAATGCTGGAAGTTCCTTCTCTAACACAGAATTATGTAAGTATAGGTAGCACCAGGCTGTGCTGAAAGAATCTCAGAAAATACTTCCAAGATCAAGGTCCAACCTGTGACCAACTGCCACCTTGTCAACCAGACCAGAGTAGTGATTGCCATGTCCAGTCATTCCTTGAATACCTCCAGGGAGGGTGACTCCACTGCTTCCCTGGGCAGCCCATTCCAGTGTTTGACAACCAGGAGGAAATTCTTTCTGATGTCCAACCTGAATGACCTCTGGTGCACCCTGAGACCATTTCCTATGGCCCTGTTGCTGGTTGCCTGGGAGAAGAGACCAACCACCACCTGGCTACAACCTCCCTTCAGGCAGTTGCAGAGAGTGATAAGGTCCCCCCTGAGACTCCTTTTCTCCAGATGTGCTGCTGAGTGAGCACATAAGGCTTCTCAAGCCTATGCGTTACAGTTCTGGCCTAAAACCATCATAGGTGTGTGATCATTTCTTCATATATTTCTGTCAGTGCACTTGTGACATTTCAGCCTTTAACAAACTTGTGCTTTGAGGTGTGTCCCCACCAGGACAACTGCGAGATGGATGTAAGATGTGGGAAACTGAAGTTTAGGGTGAGACTTGCAAGTAATTTGATTTCTCCTTGGTATTGGAATAGGGTGTCAGTGTGCTATCAAAGACCAGCAGATTAAGTATGTAGGACATTTCCCTGAGATAATGTGATGGGGTTATCATTTCTATTTGACATAGGCTCTTTCAGGCTTCTCTTGGCATCCATTTGTTGTGGTTTTACGAAATTCTTTTGAATTTTATGTGTTACACTTTTTGCATTACCTGATTCTTCTTTTAAAACCCCATTGGAAAAATCTTACCACATGTGAATCTGCAACTGCTGCTGCATCTCCAGGATAATGGATTAATCTACTTTAATTTGGCTAAAGTTTAGTCCATATATGTCTGTTCTCTATTCAAGTCAGAACCAATTACACAGTAAAAGTCAGCAGAGCTCCTGAAAGAATAAGGTACAAACTACTTGAAGGAAAGAGAACTGTTTATAGGTAACCAAACTAATTTCCTTCCAGTCACATTCTCCCAGCTAGCTTGGAAACATGCTGGTAAATCCAGTAGCCCTTTCAATGCTTGAGGTCCAGCAAATGCTAACTATCCTCAAAACCAGGGAAGCTTTCATCCTTGCAGAAAATGGGTCAGGTTTCAAGAGCCAGGGCAAAAGCTTTGTGGGGAGATAAAAATCTCTGTAAGGGAAAAATTTTCAGCTTTTGTTCTGAGAAAAAGCAGAAGAACCTCCAAATATTTACTGTCCCATGGCAATCTTCCCCTACAAAAATAACTCTTCTAAAAAGCTATATTATCACAGGAATATGTACTTACTAAAAAAAAAAAAACCTTTAAATATCAATTTAGCATAATAAAAGTTGTTCAGGGAAGTTCAGCTATGAAGCTGAAAACATGGTGCTTTCAGAATCCTTAATTTGGACTTCCAAACTAATGGAGAGTCCAAAGGTTTCCTTCCATAAGGAAAAAAAACCCAAGTGTTTGAGGTTTTTTCATAAGAAGAAAAATAAATGTTTGCTCTAACAATAAGAAAACACGTTCTCTAATGCATGCTGAGTGACAGCAGCCCTCAAGGAAAGAGATGATTAATTACAGGGTTGCTTGATGCAGGCTTACAGGAAAAATTGTTATAACTTCGGTCAACTTTTGAAGTTCAGGTATGTTTTCAGGCAAACAGCTCATTTTTTTGAGCCATACATTTGGGATAGAACTAATTTGGAAGAGCAAGAAGGGGGTAGAAAAGATGAGAAAGAAAGAAGGAAATACGTGTCTCAGAGACCTCCAGTAGGAGGCAAAATGAAATAAAGATTATTTAGATGTTTATTTGCTCCCTGGTAATCTTACAATTGCTTAAAGGGGGGATGTTTTATTAGGAACGGATGTTTACAGGGGAATTTAAGATTAAATTAGGTTTCAGTGGTATTGGTAGCATACAGATTTTTATATCCGACTCTTTTTCTCATTTGTTAAATTCAGAAAGGAAGATGTGAGCTATAAGAACCAAAACCTGTTTGATTACATGAAAATTAAATATGGATGTAAATATATCTGAGACTTAAAGGTAAATTAGCACTAAAGGGCAAATGAACAAAATAACAGGTATTTAAATACATGCTACTTTCCCTTTGGCCAAAATCATGATTCCCAGAACAAAGAAAAATCACTCCAGCATCCCCAGTCCAGATAAACTCTAAATGAAGATATCAGGAATCTGTCTTGAAAAAAGTCCACAAACCAAACAAGTATCTACTGCGGGTTGAAAAAGACAGCAACTAAGCAGTCACTAGTCTCTTTTTCAAGCTGCCACTGCCCAAAAACTCCAGTGGGGTGGGGAAGAAAGAAATCTATGACTTGGGGGCTGTCTGTTGTGGTGGTGATTTGAGAGGGGAGAGATGATGTTGTGTATTGAATAGTTGGGTGCAGAAGCCAACACAGGTTGGATCAGTGCTGCTTGGTTCCTTACAAGGCTTGTCTTTTTACTGTTTTGCTTTTACTGGCTCTTGATGTGGGGCTTTCCAATGGAGTACAGCTGTGACGGAAACTCAAATCAGGGGTTATCTTTCCTCTAAGATTAGGCGTCCTGAAGGTACACTGCAGATTACTACATCTCCCTACATTAGCCAGCAAATACACTTGTGTCCTTGGGAAATAATCTATCCCTTGAAGGTCTTTGCCTTTTCCCAAAGAAGGCGTAACCCACAGTTTCTGATCCAGTTCCCTTTATGAGCCATGGGAGCTGTAGCTCCCTCCACAGTATGCAGGATTTTAATTTGGGCAAGAAGATCCTCTAGTGTTTGCTCTAGTGCATCACAGTGCTTAAATGTCTCAGCACTCATTGCTTACAGTAGAATTTTTAATAATACATTGCCTTGTTCTGTCTTCCTGGTGGCTGGTGCATGACAGGGAATGAGATATTCCCAGTCAAGGAACGTGTTTCTTGGCCTGGATGCCTACAAAGTAGTTTCATAATTGGCTCATATCGTCCAATTCAGTTCTTTTTGGGGTATTTTATCATCACAAATCTTGTTTTTCAAAGTTCAGGTTATTTTGGGTGGCAATACAGGTTACAGAGCAGGTTTCTGAATATCCAATTGTCCGATCCTGGCCTCATTATTAGGATGGACACAGGGAATTTTGTCCATGCCTGTGTCGCAGGTAGAGAAGCACAAAGACTGAATGCTTGAATTTCATCGTTGTTTATTTATCTTATCTGCCTTACAGCAAGCTAAAACTATGAAGCAAGAGTGCGGGAGAAGAGTAGTGGAATCAGAATAATGGCTCCTTCTCTTTCAAGCTCTTTTTATACCATAACTAACGTAACTTATTGTTTATAGATTTAAACCAATGTCCATGTAACACATCTATTCACAACACCGGAAATGCTGTAACATTTGTCCAATACTTTTTCAGTAGAACATGGGCTCATGGGAAAAAGAAGGGAAGAGGGAATTTTAGCTGCATCACTCCACCTTTTTGAATTCTATCTCTTATCAGCCCACTATAATAACAATCCCAAAAACCTTCACCTTTTCACCCTGTGAGAATCTATATACCATTTCCATGTTCTAACTCAGACTTCAGTAGACTGTAACATTTCCAGAAGTGTTGGGAGCTTATTGCAGGGTTGTGAATCATAATTAGACCTGTACAGGAGGGTATAAATCCTCCCTGAGGGCTTTACAGCTGATCCAGGGTCAGGTTTTACAGATGACTCAGGGCCAGGTTCAGCAGATGATTTGGGTTGAGAGCAGCTCATTTCCTGATCTTCAATATTTGGCTTTATCTCAGGTATATCAGGCAAACAAATATTCTCTACTTTCTGGCCTCCAACATCCAATAGCCATCTCCAGGACAGAAAACATGTGATATTTGCTTCAGCATGTTCATGCAACTGTGATCCATGCAGTGTCAGCTCCATGATGTGTAGACGGATCTTTCATGTGATCATTCAGGACAGCATGGATATTTGTGGTGCCAAGAAGAGCTGTGCTTCTGTAATAAGTACTTCTGAGGCAAGCTGAACCACTTTGTGTTTTGCCAGTATGCCTTTTTCAGTTAGGGTGGAGTGGGACTCAGATCCTCTGTGCCCTGGCTCCAAAACTCCAGAGACTGACATTGGGTCTCTCCAGGTGCTCTCCGGCAGAAGGTCTGGCTGCAGCAACATTTTCTGGCTGTGGTGTAGGCCATACTGCTTACATTCTGGTCCTGTCCAGATGGTCCAAGGGCTACTGCACTGTCAGTTTTATGTTTGATCTCTACAAAGGTTTGTTGCTGCTCAGGGAACTGGTCAAAATACTTCTGTGTTACTCAATGGAGAGAACTCCCAGTCTGACTGTAAACAAGGATATTCACTGTCCAGAAACTCAGCATGACCGTATTTTCTTTCTGTTAGCTGGTGGGAACATTGCTGCTACTGTATTAATCACATGCATTAAGATGTGGTAATATCTGTATGAAATTTTATTTCCCAAAGCTAAGTCCCTCATGCAGGTCCTTTGACCTTGCTTTGTTTTGGGCAAAGACAGCTTTAAAGGAAAATATTAGTCATAGAATCATAGAATGGTCTGGATTGGAAAAGGACCTCAAAGATCATCTAGTTCCAACCCCACTGCTGTGCGCAGGGACACTTTGCACTAGACCAAGTTGCTCAGACCTCCATTCAACCTGGCCTTGAACATTTCCAGGGATGGGGCATCCACAGCTTCTCTGGGAAATCTGTACGTGTGCCTTACCACACACAAAATATAAATTTTCCTAACATCTAGTCTAAACCTACTCTCTGTCAGTTTGAAGCCATTCCCCTTGCCCTGCCAGTCCAGACCGCTGTAAATAATCCCTCTCCATCTTTCCTGTAGGCTCCCTTCAGGTACTGAAAGGCCACAATTTGGTCACTCCAAAGCCTTCTCTTTTCCAAGCTGATAAAATCCCAATTCTCCCAGGCATTCTTCATAGCAGAGCCGCTCCACCCCTCTGATTATCTTGGTGACCTCCTCTGGACTGGCTCCAACAAGTCTATGTCCTTTCTGTGCTGGGACCCCAGACCTGGATGCAGCACTGCAGGTGGGGTCCAAATAATCCTTTCTCAAACACTTCTCTCATTGTGTTCTCCCACATTATTTTGTCATCGGTGTTGGGCAGCTTCACCATCTACCACTGCAGTCCATATCAATCCACGGCAACTGGTAGGACTGCACTTCCATCTGTGGGACAGCCAATTCCAGGTGACGGGCAACCCTCTGCATGGAAGCAAACTGTGGCCCACAGTCTGCCAGAGAAATGGAGGAAGCAACATTGATCACATCAGGTGTGGCCTATCACTCACCGGCCTTTAACTCCAGTTTCTACTGGAGTTCTAACATGCCCAGTATGGCTGCACTCTGTGTAAAGTGGTTTGTGCAGGTCACAATACTTTTCTGGAAGTCTGTACGCTCTGCCAGACTTTTGCAGTGGCTGTATGGGACTGTTAAAGCGTGATTAAGTTCTGCTGATGACTTCTTCATTCTCCATTGATGAATAAGCTCATGGAGGGGATCCAGAGGCACTTGGGTAGAGCAGTATTGTCACTGGTACACCATCATGGTAGGAAGTGGCACCTGCTGTTCCAGTAGCAAGCCCACAACAGACAGATCATCTGAGAGGCTGGGCAGGGTAAACAGCTGTTTAATCTTCATGGTGTCTACAGCAAAAGTATACCCCTGGCAAATTTTTAGGTCCTTGAGGAGTCCTCTTCTGAGGTAGTCTCTGACAAGGACACCCAGAAAATCTGGGCTGGTCCACAGTAGGGTGCTTCTGCCCCTTGTTCCCTGTTAGGATCACATCACCCACTGGGACCCCCTGTCACCCCAGAAAGCCAGGTGGGTTCTGCCCCCATGGACCCTGAAGGCATTAAGTTGTACTGTGCACCAGTGTCCACCAAAGCATTATTCTCCCGTGGGTCTGATGTGCCAGGAAATCTGCTCCATACAGTCCAGTAAGCCTAGCTGTACCCTTCCTCTGCCTGGCTGGAGACAAAGCTCCTCTGCTGCTGTGCAGAACATTCATCACCTGATTCCTGTAACCGCAAACCTGAAGTTCCTTCATCAGGATGAGAAGTGGAATGTCCTCAGACCTTCTGCTGCATCTGGAGGAGTAGTCTTCCTGAATGTATGTTTTTTTTGACTCTTCTATTCCTCCCAACTCACTTCCAACCTTGAAGCACATATAGGTACAACACCCCTCTTCCTTATGCCCTCCATGTGGTCATGCAGGCAGAACCCCACGATAGCGCATGGCACTCACACGTCCCTTTCCTTTGCTTTGACTCCACTTCTGATAGCTGAGACACCAGCCTGTCTAGGGGAGAAGGTAACCCATTCTCCTGGGGTGGCTGGATCTGTCAGGACAGTTCTCCATAATCAAGGTGCAAGCTCCTAAGGTTAGAGAGGAAGAGGGGTTCTCTAATTAAGGATGGCTGGCTAGCACATGCACAGTTGTTGCCCCACAGATGTTCCCTCAGGGTCCTGGCACTGCCAGTAGTTCCACTGAGGATTCCAGGATGGCTGCCACTGTGAAAAGCTTGTGTCTGCATTAGCCAGAAGAGTAGTACAACAGGAGAGAACTTCTAACAAACCAGTTTGCAGTTAAAGACCCAAAATTTGCATATTTATGTATTTATGCATGTTTCAAGGGATTTACCTCAGCCTGTCTCTGCCCTGGTCCTGTCAACAGCAGCTGAAGATTTAAGTTCTTCTGAAGTACAATGTCAGTTTACCTTAATTCAAACAGGATGCAATTTTGTCCTCTGAGAGTATTCTGCAATGCAAACCAAGGCCATGTGAGAGGTGATAAGAGATGTTTGGTTCAAAAGTGTGTTCCCAATCTAACCCAAAATGTTAATGCACTTAGTTAAGCATGCAAACATACTCTACTGTAAGAGTTCTGCTGAAAATGAGCTGACCCAAATGGCATCATGCATAACTTGCTATTTTCCATATATTCCAAGAGTAAATGCTTCTAATTCTGAGCACACTGTGTTCTTGTAACTCCTGTCTGGTACAACTGCTGTAAGCAGGTGTAGCATACTGTAATCCAGCTTCACAAGATTCCTTAATAAGCAATTCACAAGCTTCATTTATGCACAGGAAACTGAAATTAGATAAAAGAACGGAAAATTATATCCTTTTAAAATGAGGAGTGTTGTGGGAACACTTTTCTTTTTCCTCCAAAGTTCTTGCGCCTCATTTTTAAATACATGAACTTAAATAGGGTTTCAAGAAGAAAATTTGAGAATAAACAAATTGATGGTGAACTGATGTAGCAAATAAAAGTAATCTGTAAAGAGAAAGCATTGTCAAAGGTGTGTGTGAACCAATGTGAGGTTTCCATGGAATAAGTCCTACTTTAGAACCACGTTTTCCTTCTCGTAACGGACTAGTGCTACCTGGATTAAATTTAATAATTTCTAACCCTTGACTTTATGACTCTGTATGAGAAATCCAGACATCCTCTTAAGCTTCTGGGAATTCTGAGTTGAAGCTGATGAGATATAACTGCTGTTCCAAAAGCTTGTTAAGCAGTCTGATTGTTTCATTGAGCATAGCTGTGTTGAACCTTGGATTTATTTTTTAACATAGTCAGTAACAAGAAAAAATCTTTCATTCTGTAGTATTGTGAAATATACAGATCTGAGTGATTCATGGTGCTGGGTTGCAGGAACAGGGTGTGTGCTTTTTCAAGGCAGGGCAAGCTAATATTACAGCTCTTAAAGCTATTTAAACATTTTAAAACATTTTCATAACTCCCTAAATAAAGGATTTAGTTAATTTTACATTCTAATTATAATAACATTTCCTAAAACTATTCTTTAATCACTCTTTTACCTTCTTTAAGTAACAACCCTAATACTTGATAAGAGAAGATGCAAAAGTCTTACAGGTTTCATGAATAACAAGTACTGTATATTATTGATAGCAAAGCAAAGAAAACCTACTGGGGTAAAACTATGCTGGGAGTTTTAGAAACCATCACCTATGATTATGGTAAAATATATCCACATACCTAAAAGTCTGTTAATTTATTTTCTGTGTATTTGTCAGCAGAAAAATTCTTTACACTGTATTTTAATTTCAGATTCCGTACATGGCTAAGAGCTGGATGTAAATACATTTGCATTAAGTTTGCTTTTACTGTCAACTGAAAGAAAATTACTTTGGGAGATATAAACCAGATAGCAGAGCAATTGTTTGGCTCTTGTAATTGAAATCTCTGAAAACGCTCTTTCATTTTTTTTCTGTCAGATTGTAGAAATCTTTCCACATTAATTTTGATAGTGTTACCAAGATGCATATTCTTATCCTTTTGTCTTTGGGAAAATTTGAAATTGGTTCCCATGGGTATTACTGAGGCTTGTAATTACTGCTGTGTTGGTTCTGTGTTTTCAATGGCAGAACTTGTAAGTACTGTTTTTGAAATATAAAAACCAATGAATTGTAGTATAATGATTTTTTATGACTGAACGTCTATTTTTAAGTGGTAATGAATATTTCACTGGCTTTAGTCTTCATGATTAGCTTTTAATAGGTCACTTCATATGTTAGTGCACGGAGACAGAACTCTCTGACAAACTCTCCCTTTTTGTCAGGCTGTTGTGTGGCCTGAAACAGGTCATATACTTTATCAGCTGTGCTAAAAGCTACAGAGGTGTCTCATTTCAATGGGTTTTAACAGGCAGAATGTTGGAACTGCATTATCTTGTATTGCAGGTTTTTAGCACAGCAGACAATGAAGACTTTCCTCTGTGAAAAAAATGTCCTGTCATTCAGTTAATGGGAGAAAGTCTTACATTTTGAACATTATTTTTTTGCTACTCTGTTTTTGGGGAAGAGTCTACTTCTGTTCTTGTGTGCTTGCACTCCTTTTTAGGTCCTAACTGGCTTGTTTCAGATATTTAAGTATGGTTACTAATGTCTTCTACTGTTGTAGTCTGGGATGAATGTTCTTTTAAAAAATAAATATGTCTTTGGTTTTGTCTTACTGTCTGGAGTAGAAACTTTGAAGCATGCTAGAAAAATAATGTCAATGCTTCCCTCAGAAGACTTTTGAGAAGAATAGGAGTGTAACACAGCTTAGAAATACAGTTAAAACATATTAGCTGTGTAATACTGCAGGAATATTCCCTTTGCATAATACTTTACAGTCAACCAGTGCAGATACACAGTATGCTGGTTTCTTATTTTTATTAAGACATGTGTTTTTATCTATTTTCTGGATAGCTGTATTTACACTGAGTAGAAACAGTGTGTTTGAGATTATGTTTCTATATCAACAGAAATTTGGCAGAAAAAAATGAAATTATTTAATAAATGAGATGCTAACAGTGCAGAATACGAATTGATTGGTAAAGGGAAGAGGGGCTTTATTAGCAAACTTAAAAAAAAAAATTGTCCATGCTCATAAGTACATAAGAGATGAAAAATTAGGATATTCTGTGATTTCCAGTTTATTTCTGAAAAGAGTAGACACTTTCACAGCTACTGAACTGTCTCCAATCAGGCTTCTCAGAACTTTACAGCAGTAGGCCTTTAATCTTCCTTTAATTTTACTCAAACCATGGGCAAAGACATATTTTGCTGTGCTTCAAGGCTTCTGAGCATGTCCTGCAGCACTGATGCACACCTGTAGCCTGACCTCGTCACCTAAAATTCTGTAGCTGTGCACAGTTAATGGGTGTGAACATGTTTATAAAATTACAGTCTGATAACACAGCAATGTGGAAAATAATGGCAGTATGGAAAACAAGGTGATCTAAAGAAAAGTTCAGTTTAAAAAGCCCAATTTTGGTAGCTTGATCACTGAAAATGTGTGGATGTAGTCTCTGATGTCTTATATAAATTCAAAATGCATAACTAATTTAACATACAATAATACAATGTTCTCAGGAGAAGGTTCTTTTACTTTTCAACAAAAAAAGTATTATTTTTGAAGCTGCTTTGTAGAAATCAATGTTATCTGTGGAGAAAAGTGAGAGGGAAGAACCTGCATACAATCTTTCATGCTAATTAGTTCTGCACTGTCTTTTCAGAAATTACACATTATTATTTCTTGGATTTATTTTCTAGGCTAATAGCTTAAAAATGGTACATTTAATTTGAATAATTCTGCACCCCCACAATACAATATTCATCATTCTCCTTGCTCAAATACTGTGCTGTTTTGAGAGAAAAAATATATTTTATGGGTCTGGACATATTTTTCCCATCAATTAAATATTTTGGTAATATCAGTAACAATTTCAAGACTTTTTGTAGGAGACAACACTCTTAATGGTTTGTAATTTAAGGTAGAGACAGCTAATTTTTATGTCTTTCCATATTGCAGTTTGAAGAAGGAAAATGCTTTTTACTTTTTTGTGTCACAGAACTATATCTTTAAGAGATACAAGGGTAACGTGAGTTTCACAGGAGTTCAGTCAAGATCCCAAATAACTGTCTTTTATTTATGACAACAAATATCTGCATGTCAGGAAAGTAATGCTGTCATGTTGTCCAGTCTAGTACAGTCAGCATTCTGACAGAGAAAACATAATCACCCAAATTTTGGGGGCTGGGTAATTCTATCTTTTTTACTCAACGTTTTCAATCTGTGTGGCCTTCTACAAGAGTGTGAAAAAATCTATCCAGTATATTAAGTTCTTCTGTTTAATAATCATAATTGAATTCTTGCTAGATTTTCCTCTTCAAGGAATGTCTTCAGCTCTTGCATTCATACTGCACTCATGTTCACTGGATCATGTTGATGCTTTTTCAGTTTCCATATTAAATATATCTACTGAGATATATGATAGTTGTATAAACAAAATCCAAAATTCAGAGAATCCCTGACTGGCTCAGGTTGGGATGGATCATAGTGGATCATCTGGTCCCCACCTCCCTGCTCAAGCAGGGTCATCCCAGAGCACATGACATAGGATTGTGTCCAGATGGTTCTGGAACATCTCCAGTGGAGGGAGACTCCACGCCCTCTCTGGGCAATCTGTTCAGTGCCTGTTTACTGCCCAGGGAAGAAGTTCTTCCTCATTTTCAGGTGGAACTTCCTGCCCATCAGTTTCTGCCCAGGGCCTCTTGTCCCATTGCTGGGCACCACTGAGCAGAGCCTGGTCCATGCTCTGATCCCTCTCTGCAGACACTGACAGACATGGATGAGGTCCCCTCTCAGTCGTCTCTTCTCGAGGCTGAACAGCCCCAGCCCCCTCAGCCTTTCCCCATAAGAGAAGCTCCATCCCTTCATCAGCTCTGTAACCTCCACTGGAGCTGCTCCAGGAGCTCCATGTCTCTCCTGTGCTGAGGAGCTCAAAACTGGACACAGCACTCCAGATGTGGCCTCACTGGGGCTGAAGAGAAGGACAGGATCACTCCCTGACCTGCTGGCAATGCCATTCCTGATGCACCCCAGAATACTATTGAAGATACATAAAAAGCTACTATTGCTTATATAGCTGTGCATAAAGGTGTTATACCAGTACAAGGTATTTCTGATAGTTGATTTCCTCTAAGGAAGAAGAAGCTTTTCAACTCAATAATTTTTCATTTGCACACACTTCTCTTTATTCTGAAATAACCTCATGTGGTATAAGTGCAATTTCAGCTTCAGTGGACCAATTTAAAAAATTTTTTAGACCTCTGATGTTGCTTTGCAAAGATGTGAAGTCTTGAGAGAAAAGAGTGATAAATTATAGAAGATAGGGTAAACAGGTCTTTGATTTTCTAATAAAATGTTTCTTAGTCCCACTAGATCTCTCATTTGTCACAGTTTTTGATATTTTGTTGGTCTCAGGAAAAATAAATCATAGTTTATCACACTATTTTTCCTCATCCACAGGTGCATTAGCAAGCATTGCATCTCAGTCAGTAAGCAGGAAAAGAATTCTCAATCAAGATGCTTAAGATGCGATACGACCCAACACTTTGATTGATGGTTCCAAGGGTAGGAACAGACCTTGTGTTTGCTCTCATCAGGCTCAACAAATTTAGAGCAGACACCTGCAGTTTAACTGAGGAGTCTCTTGCCACCAAAGTATGTCTCTTTAAAAAAATGAAAAAAAAAAGTCAACAAACCGACACAGAAAAGCAATCAAAAGAACATCTTGTCACTTCAGGTAAGATGTTTGCCACAATAATTCTTCCAAGGTTTTAAAATGGATAGCTCAGGACACATTACATGCTGGATTAGCAGAATGCTCTTTATTTTCTCTGGAGTGAATTTTCCCATTGCAACCTTCAGAATCAAGACTTTCATGAGTCTTCTTGGTTGTAATTTAAATAAAAATGATCATGATAAAATTTATCATTTTAAGCATTTAGTCTGTAATGGTTTTTGAATTTGGCTGTGTTTGGGTCAGTGTATCCAAACATCTGTGTGTAATTGAAATCCCTACACCATGAACATTCTTCAAGTATGATTAAAGTTTTTAGTTCAGGAAATCTTAGGAAAAGTGTTTCAGAGAATCAGGAAGCTGTCTTAGTATTTTCTTTCCATAGATTTGGACTTCTTAGGATGTTTGTGGTGTATCATTTGGACTAGATTGAAATATCCATTTTACTACCAAATTCTCAAAAATCTCCTTTGTTACAAATATTTTATAATGTTATGCCATGACTCATGGTAAAATAGAGGAACAATAATTATTCCTACTTTACTATTAGAAAATGATCACCTGGAGAAATTAAATGAAATTCCATTTAATATATACTTGTCTACATATTGTTGCAACACAAGAGGTATGCGACATTCAAGGGTTCAATCTAGATATTTTCAAATTCAATGCATTTATTATGCTATTTTCTATTAATTTATCCTATTAGCATGTAGTCTTCTAGCCTAGAAGGACACAGTTTAAATCTATTGGAAAATTAAAGGTAAAACATAATTAATGCTTTTGAGTTGAGTTTTGGCTTTTGCTAAAAGCTCCTGTGAGTTCCAATATTCTTTAGAAAGTATTTGCCTTGTCAGGCAAAAGGTTCAGCAAAATGTGCTGTGGAGATTGAGCTATTTCAGAAGATAATCAATCCAGGTTCCTTATTTTTGTATCACATTTGGCACTATCAGCTACTTTAATTTCAGCAAAATAGTCAGTGAAGTTTGTATTCAGCTGAAAATATTCCCATTACTGTCTTCTATTAAAATCAGAGAATGTAAGCAAGAACATAGCTACCCACAATTCAAAACCGTGGGTATGCTCTACAGCCACTCAGAGGCAGGCAGTTCTGAGAGCAGCCTTTAGAGCAGCACAGTTCTATTGCTGAAAAATTAGGGCAGCTTTAGCATATAAACTGAAGGGTATCTAAAATGTCAAACAAGCATACCTCCCATTTGTTTAATTCTTTCACCTTAAGCCATAAAATGTCAACTAAACCCAGAAACTCTTTTACTGTTGTCAAATATTCTTCATAAATGTAGGGCTCAATTTTGTACAGTACAGTGAGCTTTAAATATGTATTCATTTGCTGAAATTAACTCTAAAAAGCTAATGAAAAAAATGGTTATGTTCACAAATGATATATCACATCATTACAGTTGCCACCCATAAATTATTCTGCAATGTTTTAATATTCTTTTAACTGGGTCTTTTCAGAAATTCTTTTAGCTCAATTTACTTCTAACAATTCACAGTCAAAGCCCTTGGGAATGCAAACTTAATTCCACAAATGGATTTGGGGTAGATTTTGTATACTGCTTTTGCATGCTTTTTGCATGCAAAAGAATGGCATTACATTAAAGGGATGGAGGTGTTTCTTTTGGCCTGGCTAGCCTGAGACATCCAGGCAGTCAATGCTATGCAGTCTGGACACTCTTTCTTTAAGCTGGAGGAATAGATGAGGTTGTGTGCATTCCTTGACTGTAGGAGTGGTCAGCAGTAGCAGCCTGGCTGGATACAGCTGTAGTATGAAAAGAAAGCTGATAATCCTGTGCTTCTCTCATGACAATTTCCTTTGGAGATAAGAAATTGATACTAAGCTGTCATCACTTGACGCAGTTAAGTGTCAAGCACGCTTAATGTTATTTTCATAAGAGGAAAATAAGAAAATATTGAGGAAAACTAGAGAGCTGCAAGGCAAAACAGGTTCAAACCTAAACAGCGGCTGTACAAAGAAAAAGTTTATTACTAACAGAATTAAGAAGTAAAAAGAAATAAGAAATTAAAGCAAGCCTCCCGCTCCTCCAGCATCTCCCTCCTTTTACCCAACTTGCACAAAGGATAACAGAGCATTGGATTTTAGTCAGTGTTGCAGTTCTTCAAAAGTCTCTTTCTTATGCTTAAGGAAAAAAGGGTTTTTCTTCTGCTTCACATGGTTCCCAAACTGACACCAGCAGCAGACTGGCCCAGAAAGAAACAATCTGCTGTGGTGTAAAACATCTCTTCCATGAAAAGTCTCACAGCTCCTTCACCCTGCAAAACATGAGCCATCACATGGGGTTATAAATCTTTTTAAGGATGAGTTAATTTTGGCCTGAACACAAAGGCTTTCTTCACCATAAGTCTCTAAAAACCTCTCACCGTTTCTTTATCACAATCTATATCACTCCTCACAATCTTCACAGGCCACACGTGAATTCTCCATCCCTCTGTGTACTTCAAATGGAATAAAGAGACAAACAGCTTGTGACATTACAGTTTCTTACCACAGCCTGCAAGAAGTACTTTCAAGCTATGCGCGAAAAAACGCGGCACCGCCCCTTTTCTCCTGTGGCCATTTCAGCCTCGTCTCACATGACTCACTTTCTCTCGGACTCTGAAGCCGCCATGCTGAGGAGTGTTCTTGTTCAGGCTTCATGGTGGAGAAAGCCTCACTGTCTTTGTGCTGCTGGCTGTGTGGTGTCTTCTTCAGTTCAGGGCCGGGTGTGCTGGCTGCAGACAGGAGGCTCTGCTGGCTCCTGCTGGCTCCGCGTGGAGATGAGAGGGACCTGCTGGTCCCACGAAGCTGTGCCGGATGGGTTTAGGTGTGTGCCAGTCAGTCCATGGCTGGTTTAGCTGTGTGTCAGTCAGTCCATGGCTGG
>VXAC01004639.1:0-11791 GCA_013399225.1 Rhipidura dahli | reverse complement strand
GTCAGTCCATGGCTGGGTTTAGCTGTGTGGCAGTCAGTCTATGGCTGGTTTAGCTGTCTGTCAGTCAGTCCATGGCTGGGTTTAGCTGCCTGTGGCTCTGGGATAGTTCCCTCTCCAGTGCCCCAGGGTCCATGCCAGGGTGTTGGTAAGAGGAGAAGGAGGCAGGGCCCCGGCCCAGCCTGGCGGGGCCCGGAGGCTCAGAGACCCCCTCACCTTCCAGCGGGCGAGCTGGAACGGAAGGAAACTCCCACCTTTCCGCACAGTTTAAATATGTAAATTCCGAGAAGCGTCATTAGTCTAAAATGTCCATCAGCTCAAGTTCAACCCACTACATTAGCAAACATTTGGGTTTTGTAAGTTTGAAAGCTTTGATTACTCTTTACGTCTCGCATCCAGTAATGTAAAAGAAGGAAGTGGTTTTTATAGTCATAATCATGAAATGAACGTAATTCTGTGGATTTGATATGAACAGTAGGAAGCAAAAGACCTGATCCCCCACCTGCACCCTAAAACTTTACCAGTGGCGTGCAGCTGGCATTTAGATTGTAGATATCAGTTGAAAACAGTTCCCGTCACAAGGTCTTTCTTACAGGCCTGGTGATTTAGTGACAAAATTTTTATGCTGAATTTGACTGGAATGTTATCCTCCCCTCCTCTCTTAGAGGCAGATATGGACTTCATGGGTTCCAGTGTACTTTAAATATGGCAAACTGCTCTATATAGATGCTAAAGATGTATTTGGCAGAAAAGTAGTTTCAGACATTCCTTTTTCAGAACAGCAGTAAATAATCCTGTGTCTACCTACTATCTAGGTAATTACAGTTGCCCTAGTTTGTAGATATAAGCCAGTGCACAGGCAGATTATAATAAGATAATATTATCCGTTTACTGGGCAGTAGTAATAAATACAATGATTAAATAAATCATTGTATTTAAATCTGTGAATTATGTGGACAGCTCAGGATATATTTGCAGCACTGCATTTGCATTTGCCAGAACTTTCAGTGATAAGTCACTATTTAAAGCTAAACCCTGAAGTCTTGTTAAGACTGAGAGGCTGTTTTCATTCTCATGACTAGCTTAGTCCTGGAATGGCTTATTACCATAGATAATACTAATTAAATATCATCCCTCTGAGTCATCTTCTTTTCCCACTGGTTTGTTCCAGAAGAGATTTTACCTATAAAATGTGCATACACTATCACAGTTTGTTGAAATAAACTCCAGAAGTTCCTATGACTCAAAAGGATGAAAAGTACAGCTGCTAGAGCCAAGTAATTCCTTTTGCCAAGCACATGTAGCAGGGGATGATTTATGACAAAATTATTGAACAAGAATATATCCAGAGCAAGGAGTTCAATTGTTGTTTTATAGAACATAGTCAACTTTTATTTGCTGATATTCAAAACTGCACTATTCTTCTGTGTGGTTTTACAGCTTAATTTATTTTCAATTTAGTACTTGGGTAAAAATATTTAAAGAAACCACAAAGCAACCTTGAATTTCTAAATAATCTCTGTGTTCCAAATTCCATTTATGATCAAATAGTAAAATGCCTAAGATATAAAATATTAAACCTGCACCACATAATTTCTGTGAACATTAATAGTTACATTCCTTTGTCCAGCAAGGTGTATCTTATGGGTGATATATTAGAATAATAATAGCTTGAAGAGTAGCTGTTGTCATGCACACAATAAATTTTATTCTTCATAAAGCTATACTTTATTAATCTACAAAAACCTAGTATATAATTCCAGTCTTGTAAAAATGTTTGAAGAGAAGCCCTCCCTTAAGTCATTTAAGCAAATACTTAAGAATGAAGTGGACAGAAAAATATACCTTAAAACATGTAGCCAAAGGCACTTGTCACTTAATAAAATTGCAAATGGCTTGTTTACCGCATCAGCATTCTCTGATGCTGATGTATTGATTAAGCAGTAGGTGTGTAAAAGTTTTGATTGTTGAGTTGTTTTAGTAGAGCCTCATTTTTAGTGTGCATGAGCAGTTACTGTATACAGAGGGCTGTTAGATATTTCTCTTGCATAATGCAGAAGTGTAGAGTACCACACATGGGACCTGGGTTAAAGGCTAAAGGCTGCAGATTCTGTTGCAAGTACAGCAGCTCAAACTGCAGACAGTATTACCATAATGACAGTATCCTCTAACTAGAGTTAGAAATAATAAATACAGAGCTCTTTTCATGTTTTCTGAACTCCAAAGTACTCTGTCAAACTCTGGGGTCCCAGCACAGGAAGGACATGGAACTGTTGGAGCAGGGAGAGAGAAGGGAAATTGATTAGAGGGATGGAGCACCTCTATTATGAAAGGCTGTCAGAATTGGGACTGTTAAGCCTCCAAAAAAGAAGCTTTGGGGTGACCTAACTGGGGCCTTCCAGTACCTGAAGGGGCCCACATGAATGATGGAGGGAGACTATTTACAAGGGCTTGGAATGACAGAAAAAGGGGGAATGGCTTCAAACTGATACAAACCTTCTGTACAGGGTTGGTTTTGATTAGCCATTATCAGAAAGTTCTTTACTGTGATAAAGTATGAGGCCCTGGCACAAGCTTCCAAGAGAAGCTGTGACTGCCCCATCCCTGGAAATGTTCAAGGTCAGGTTGGATGGGGCTCTGAGCAACATGGTCTAGTGAAAGGTGTCCCTGTCCATGGAAGGGGTTGAAAGTAGATGATCTTTAAAGTCCCTTCCAACCCAGACCATTCTATAACTCAATGATTATGGTTCTATCATAAGACATAATGATACTGCAGAGAAAAACATTTTTATAAGAGACACTACACTTTGTCAAGATAATAAGGGATGAATTTCTAATTTTTTAACAACTCGAAGTTAAATTTGAAACTAAGGAAAGCCAAACCATTGGTGGCTTTTTTTCTGACCATGACACGCTATGACCTTATCTTTCCCAAACTGAAACCAAGTGGAAAGTATTGCCACTTTAGCATTCTGTGAGATTCAGACTTGTAATGGACAGATCAGTTTCATTATGTACCAGCATCTTCCCTATTCTGTGCTCTAGGCAGGGGAAATGGCATGTGAATAGCATTGAGATGACTCAGAAAGGCTGGTGCCAGTATTATCTCAAAGAATAGCTGCCTGCAGACTAAGAGAAATGTGTGGGTTTGATGTTGCAAGTCTCTGCTACTCTTGTAGCTGGGTCTGAGCCTGTCAGCAATGTATCTCCCTTACCAGGAGAAGGACTTCTCTGCAATTCTTACTGTGCATAAGAAATAAATGCGGTATTTAATGTAATTAATGTTGTTCAAGATTTTTGATGTATTGATTTTTTAGGTAGTTTTTAGTGGATACTTTTCAAATGTCTGCAATTTTTAAAAATTTGAGGATGACAAAATGGAAGAAGATGAATTAACACAACACTGTTATATGGAGCATCCCATCAATGGCCTGTTTGAACCTTTGATGCATGTCATGGTTATATCTTTAGAAAACTTTTCTGAAAAAGGTTTGTATACTGTACACATCGTACTCCTCTAAAAAGTGGTAATTCTGTAAAAATGTTGAGTTTGAGACTGAGAGGGGTGGCTTTAGGTCAACAGCAAAAATAAGGTAAATAGTCAGATATGTTGATGAATTAAGGACAGAGTTAATACTACAACCCACCAATTATACAGATACTAGAAAGACTGAAAGATTTGAACAATATCTGAAAGAATTTTTCAATGTTTTCCCCTTCCTATTTCATAACAAAATGCTAGCATCTACCTATGCACAAATACATGTATGTATATATAAGTTTTGCAAGAGTTTATTGAAGATTTGAGGGGGAGCGAAATGAGGTTTTGAGATTGACTCTGCTGTCAATGCTGTGTGATTGCTTGCTTAATTCATGGGGGTTTGTTTCTAAGTTAGAATACTGGAGCTCTGTAAGCGAGAAACTGTAATACATTGGCAACATACATTTAAATGGTTGCTCATTCCTGTAAGAAATTGTCATTAATCATTAAGTGTTAATGAAACTGGAAGGTTATAGTAGGCAGTTGTCTTAATATAAACAGAAATTGTAAGTAACTGTGACCTCCAACAGAGCAGTTGAATTAACAATCCCATTGTTTCTGAATATTAATCATTTTAATGAATTCTTCCAGTTACTCTGAAATTTAAAGCTTTAACAACCAGACCTAGTGATACAGGTAAATTGTGAAAAGCTCTGGGTTATAATTTACTAAGAAAAAAAATGCACAGGGTAAAGTCTATCCTGGTCTATGCCTCCAAGCAAATACACCTTAAGAGTCATTGTGCAGTCTGCAAAGCTGTAATGCTATAAATTAATTGTTGTATTACAAATGTATTTCATCTGCCCAAGTTCATAACAGGCTGTTTGTCTGTCTCCTCCAGCCACTGTTGCAGAAGGTTCTATGTCTTACCCTGTGTTGCAGAGAATTCCAATCCAGCACTCCCACCTAAACTGCACCATGGGTTGTGTGTTGTGCTCAGCCTCCCAGGATTTATATATAAAGGAACTAAACAGAGTCAAGTGTGGAGGTTTGGAACAAAAATCTGTACTTTTTTAGGAGGCATATGTAGCTTCTGGTGCCCGAGAGAAATATTGGTATGAAAAGAACAGACCTTCATAGACTGTCTGCAGACCAAAGGTTTCTGAAAAGGACAGCAAGAGGCGTGTGAGTTAGCACAGTGTCATGCAGATAATTAAGGTAATAACCAGCTGGGGTGCCACGTGTATAAGTCTCAAGCAGACTGTTCCAGGATTTTATGAAGAGTGCACCTCCATGGCCAATGCAGACTAATGGGGAAGGTGCAAAATGGGTTATCAGAATATCTGGCATGGCTGCTAGACTGTCAGATTGGCACTAAAGGCCTAATTCTAATACTCAGACAGAGGAGATCTGTGATAAATAGTGGGTTCAGGGAATTGTGGCAATGTGTGATAACACAGCAGTTGTGCCTGAAGCAACAAAATGCTGTAAAAGAATGGGTGTCAGAAGTGACACCGCAGGCAATTGATAATATAAACTCAGAACTATTCCTCTCTTTCCACCAAAAAGGCTAATTTAAATTTGTATCCTCAAAAATTTGCTTCATCGTTGTTGAGTCTGACCAAGTTTAGTGTTCAACAGTATTTGAGATGTGTTAACTGATGAGGGATCTGGCACTTCCCTGCTGCAGTGTCACTGCTCTCTACAAATAAATGGTTACCAAATATTGATGTATTTCAGCACAGCAAAGGTATAAAAACTGTTTTCAGCAGATGAGTATATCCCTCTAAGCCAAAAGGATTGGGAATCTCATTGCTAAAGTTTTATTCACTGTTTACATGTGAAAGAAAGTTACCAAGAGGGAAAGGTGAGGAACAGTGGAATCATACCTTTCTTCACCTTTGTTGTTTTCTGTAATTTCAAGGTCAACATTTGGAAGATCAAATCACAGAATGGAATTAGGAGCCATACTCAAGTAAACAACACATTTACTCCAAAAGCACGTCAGTAGTAAGATGATTAATCACAAAGCATTAGGCACTGCTAGTGTGGGAGTGCAGAATGTGACTTCTGCTCATGGATAATGGGAGGGGGAAGGCTGATGTGTTTAATTCTGTTCTTCTCTGATCTTCACTAATGAGGTTACTACTGGTGTCTATTAGAACAAATGCTGGCAGTAAGCCAACCTGAACTAAAAAAAAAAAAGTATTTAGAAAATGCTTAGGTGAGCTAGAGGTTTGTAAGTTGGATGAGCCTGTTGAGCATCATTCCCAGACATTTAACAAAGTTGTGAAATCTCAAAGGTGTGTTCAAGACTTTGCAAAGGACTAATAAAATACCAACTGGTGGGCAGAAGGAAAATATTTTTCTACACAGAGAAGAAAGGATAGAAAATAGGGTGTTTTAAATTGTTCTCTAAAATATCCAGAAAATTACCTGAAGAAACAATCACAAAACTGAGCTTTAGTCCAAGAACATAGTGAGAATGACATCAGAAAATAGAATCTGTTGAAGGTCATGTTTCAGGCCATGTGTAAGCTTTGAAAACAAAACAACCCCATACTCAATACATGCAACGTATGTAGAGTTCAGCATGAATACTCAGTTTTAAAACTCATGCAAGATGAGAAAAATATTACATAAAAAATTAATTTTGGCGTACTCTCTGACTGAAAGCATATCAAGCAAAGTTCTGTGGTGGACTTTCTTTGGTTCTGTTTTGTCCTGTGTTTATCAGTGATCTGGATGATGATGTAGAGTGACTTACTACAGTTTCAGATGACACTGAGGGGGAGGACAGTATATTTTCAATTTCTTTCTCACAAGAAGACTCTTGAACTTAGTTTGCCTCAAGCTGTGATGCTGTTACAGGCATTATATCTAAATCTCAGAAATGGATGTTTAGTAATAAGTACAAAATCATGGTAACCTCAAATCAAGACCTTTTTCTTACTGGGGATGAAAGGGTAAAATAAATCGATTTTGGAGAAGACGTGAAATAACCTGCTTGAAAAAGAACATTTAGATAAGAGGAGCCCATCATTAAATTGACATAACTGTGAAAATAAATCAGGCATGGTTCCACCACAGCAAGGCTGTCTGGTCACTGAATGCTACTTTTGTGTGGACAGTGTATCTTGAATGCTCCTCTGGCATGGAGGAATGAGAACACAAACTATTTTCCTAACATCTTTCTTCCAAAAGTAACAGAAATGGATGGAGGCTTTGGCTGTTCTTGGTTCAGTAGCTGGAGCCCATGTGCAATAAAAGCTTTGTCTGCTTCGGCAGCTGGGGTAATGTAGCAAGTGGCAGTTGTGGTGCTGAGATACAGCTCGTGTGTGTTCCCCTGTGCCCTGCACTCAGGAGTATTAAGCTACAGTCTTGTACTGTGTGGAACTTCTGAGGAAGGAAAGGTCACAGGCACAGGCCAGCTCCACAATATTAAATCTGGCACAGTGAGTTCATTTATCCTTGCATTGATCTGGGCTAAGAGTTGTATACTTCCTGTCAGTCAAACCCCGGAGCGCTGTGGGCCAGAGTGTGCATTTGGAATACTGCTTTAAGTACAAATAATACTTCAGAATTTCTTTTGAACCCTCAAGACATAAAGCATTGCCTATCATAAATAGGAATGTCAGAACAAACAGCTTTTCTCAAAATGTTATTCCACCTGTTATTCCAGGTGGCAAACAGCAGTAAGCCTTGCCCTGAATCATTATAGTGCACGTCTTCTCTGAACCTGTGCTCCTATATTTGTATGTCCTAAGTCACAACAGAGCTTGCATCTTTTGCTGAGCATCATGGCCTTGAGTAACCACTCCTGTCAAATTCCCTAGAAATATGGGCAGGGCTGATATAGTGAGGTACCTTGTTGCTATGTCAGTGTAAGAATTTTAGTATTTGTTTTAAATGGCAATATGTCTCTACTCCTTGTGTCTTTATAAATATATCAAACAGGTGTTTCTGATATCTGTCAGGAGAAAAAAAATAGAATATTGTATTTCTTCCTGCACTGTTCTGCTTTTCAGCTGAAAACTAGAGCAATATTGGGCCTGATTATCTTATTTATAACAACATTACAGGGAAGCTGATCTGATTCCAGTTTTTGAGTTAGTATAAGTGTTAATTTCTCATTTTGAGTTGGGTAAGGCTGCATGTGATCATATTTACATAAAACTGTCCTACAAAAGTGTTATCGCATTAAAGATAGTCTGTATTTAAAATATATGGTCAAACACTTTTATAATAAATTAAATACTGAGGGCTAAAAATGTTTGAAAATGGAGCACTGCCACTTTGCTCTGATTTGCAAATTAAATATTCTTTTGTTGATGTTAGCTCTCATCCTACTTCACTTTGCTCTTCCCAGTGGTTTTCAAGAAGTTAACTGTGAAATGTTAAAGGTTGTTAAGCCTACAGAGCATTATACAGGATCAGAAACAGAGAAGCTAGTGGATTAGGACATGATATTTGGAATCAGTGTGGTTGTTCAAGTGCCAGAAGGAAAACTTAATATTTATGAATCCTTTTGGGTCAGCATTCATGCTGGTAAGTATTAATGGAGTGCCTTCCCTTTTCGAGTACTTAAAAATAGCTAAGTATAAATAAGTGTATTTTCTCTTCTACTGTAAAAAGGCCATCTGCACAACTTTGCAGATGGTCTGATATACTTGCTTTGTAATTACTGTTCTTCTCCACCATTGCTTGTAAAATGAATGCTTCGTATGCAATGACTGATGATAATTTAATAACTATTTTTATCATGTTGCTGATCAAAGCATGCAAGAAGGATGAAATTATTTGAATAAAATCTACTGGGAGCAAAGTTTTGTTCTGCCCTCTAAGGTCAGTTCAATTTGGTTTATGGAGTACATGTTTTTCTTAATTAGATGCTTTTCTGTGGTATCATTCACAAAGTTACTTTGAAATTGCCCAAATATTTAGGAGTTAAAGTCCCAATATCATGATGTGATGCAAATCACAAATGCACATGGAATGTGTTTTGAAGCTTAGTGTGGTGGGAATGGCTGCAGAAGTGACATGAACCAGACTCTAGGTTTCACATTCCTAGCAACACTCTTCCATGATCAACAACAGCCTGTGGCTGCCTTAAGTGTGAGTTCTGGGATGACTGGGTTGCTGGGAGGTTTTCTGGTTCAATTGCAGGTGTGGTTTGCCCAGACTATTCAAATATGATATGTGGTGACCTTTTCTGTATTTTATTTCTATTCATTTTGATCAATCAAATATGAACCTATTCTCTAATAGGTATAGTTTTCAACATATAAGATACAAGTAACTACACATAAAAAGAGAAGATCAGCATACAAATAGCTACAGTTCTGCAAATGAAATGTGACGTGAGGAACTTGCCTCTTAGCTTTATAGTTCATTAAAAATAGTGTAGTGCTTGAGTAAACATAACACACAATTATAGGCCTTTGGAATTCCAAGGATTACAGTTCCATGTCCATAACACACAATTATGGGCCTTTGGAATTCCAAGGATTACATTTCCTTCAGTTTTGAAGTTTGCTCAAAGCTCAACTTACTGTATGAGGTTCTACCTAACACTGAAAAATATTTTTTTATAAGGTATCATAATTTATGAGAATAGTGATGTACAGTAAGAAATCGAAGTGTATCATGGACCCAAATAATATTAATTACCACTTTCTAACCAACAATTAAAGAACAAAAGACACTGGAAGTATTATTTATTTGTAACCAATTTTTTTTTTAAGTACTAGGAGATTTAAGGATAAACCTTTGGAAACAAGTATCCAACAACTTAAGTAGACAGTAGATGCCTGCTTTTTGATTCAATGAAAGAACTTACTGGTTTTGTGTGTTGCTAGAGTCAGACTTGGCACTTCCCAGGTTGTACCTCTGCAGTTTTGGTTTGGTGTATTCTTTGTACATTCCTGGATTCCAATTACCAAAATTTAAAGTGTTATCGTAATGAGAAATTAGGAAAAATGCTTCAGTTCCTTCTGGCTGCCAGTCAGCCTGTTAATGTCTCTTGTGATTGTGCAGTCTATGCTGATTTTAACATCTTCATGCATGTACTTTCCTGTTTACCAGTGAACCTCAAATCTCCCCTGTTCTATTTGTATTCTGTAGACTGCTAAATAACTATTGTGAAATGGAAACAAATAATAAATTCCAAGGAAATGTGTCAAACTGTTGAAGATAAGTAAAAAAGCAGACAGCTGAAATGCCATAAATCATGAAAGCAAAAATTTTACATGCTTGTTTCACACAGCAGGTGCTAGGGCATTATCCAAATTGTTCCAGTGAAGAATAAGGCATAGTAATATCCTGTCCTCTTCCCTTTCCTGCATTTATATAGTGTTTTGGAAGGGCTGAAATCACAGTGAGGGCAGTCAAGATGATGTGACAATGCTGGTTTCTCTGTGTATCCTTTAACAGCAGTTAAGGAGAATCCTGAAGGAATATAGGGATAATCTAAAAAAGCGTCTTTAAAAGGGGTTCTTTTCTCATCCCTTCCTCTGAGTCTTGGCCTGATTTCACAGCTGTACCTACAGTAATGAAAAACAATTGATTTGCTTTGAGCATGTTGATTCTGCTGGGAGTTTTATTATAAATTTTCTAGCCCATACATGAATCTTGGTTTTGATATTGAAGATAAAGTCTCTTTTAAGTTAGCAGATTAATATTTTTGTCTATCTCTTCAGCTATAAATACACACTTTCCCCCATATCAGGGCAGAAAAGGCTGAAATATTGCTTGAGTTTTAATTTTTTGCTAACTATTCTCTGAAGGGAAAGTAGAATTCCTGAAGCAGAACTGGTTGCATCCCTAGTAGAGTTTCCCCAGAGGGAGGACAGGTATTGATGCCCTTTCTTGGTCTTAAAAGCAAGAGTCAAACATCGTTAGAAGGGAAAAAGGGATTGTATCTTGGTATTCATTTTAAGGACCTTTAGGTGCACTATGTCTAGGCTGAATGCACTTCAATACACACTGCAATGCATACTCACTAAAGCCCTGGTCTAACATTATAGGTGTTACTAATCAGCATATCTATCAAAAATTCCCCAATAAGAGAGCCTCGAATGAGCCCCTCTCCCCAAGGAACCTTCCTCTGGATGGTTCTATCTTAGTTTACAAAATGTGTTCTGGAGAGGACCTTGGGGTCTGGGGCACTCTGATCCCTAACTATAAAGCTTCTAAAATGTTCAATCTCCTGGCTTAACAAACAAGTCCCGGAATGTAGGCAAAAGCACTGGGAATACAGAAGGTGTAAGAAGGTGTAAAAGGGGTATAAAAGAAAAGGCAAAGAATCATCATGGCATCAGTACAGCACTAGGGACTGTTAACCAAAACATCACTGGATTACGACATTAAACTTGTCAGCACTGGGTTAATTGTTGGACTCAGTGGTCTTAGATGTCTTTTCTAACCTAAATGATTCTGTGATTCTAAATAGAAGCTAAGTGCATGGTGGTTTTCAACAAAGTGAAACAGATGCATGAGCAGGTATTGCATGATGGGAGCATCTCCACATTCCTCTGATGTTAACATTCCCAGAAGTACATTGCAAACATCTACCCATTGCAGCTGTGGTGTTGTGCACATGGTCAATCAAACTGGACAGTATCTCTTGGCTGCAGCATTGGGAGAAATTTATTTTGGACTTTTGGGTAAATTTTTTCTATGCGTTGAGGGTTTTGCAGGTTGGAATCACATATATGGTATTTAGTAATAGTGTCTGAAAAAGGGTTTCTAAGCTGTGCTTTCTCCAGCTGCTTCCTCCAGTGTTGAGCTTTTGATGGGATACCCTTCCTTTCGGACCAGGGTGAAAGAGCAGAGGAGGCTGCTGTCCTGCTAAGTTCTTTATTCCATAGTCCCATAGTTTTCTGAAGGCAGAGTTCGAAGGGGGTACAGGATCAGGCCAATCAGCAACAGCAGCAGCAGCAGGCAAACAGCAGGCAGAGAGAGCCAGGTTGCAATTACTTCTTCTAATTGCAATTAATTAGCCTTTCTTATGTATGACCTTTCTTAAGTATGGACCATATTTGTTAATTGACCATTAAGATAAACACGTGATTCTAGTTTTTCTTTTCTTAACCTATCCTGGTCTACTTCTAAGAGTCGCAGGCCTTACACAAGAATTACACAGGCATTACACAGAGATGTGTATACAATTTCTATCAGCTCTTATTGTTTATGTGAACATTCTATCTAAAAAATGTGAACACTATCTAAAAAATGTGAACAGTACAGTTCTATGTATATTTTGTCTAAAATAAAGGAATTCTATTCTTACTGTACTGCAGCAAGAACTGTGTT
>VXAC01004638.1:136064-161938 GCA_013399225.1 Rhipidura dahli | reverse complement strand
GGGGGGGGGGGAGTTGGGGAAGAGTGGATTCCCCCCTGCCCCCCCTTCCTCTTTCCCCCTCTACTACAGAATCTTGAGTAATTTTGTTTGTTAGTATTTATATCCTAGTTATATGTGGGATACCAAATTTCAGTAGACATGCACTCCTTTTTAGGCTTCATTTTTGTTCAGAAGTAGAATTGTATGTGAAATAGTTTATCAGAGCATTTTTGGATATGGTAAAGGGATTTCTATGACCTGGCTTTAATGAAAAGAGGTATTTAAGGCACTCATTCCATAGTGTCTTGAGCAGGACTGATATACCAGAAATACTGTCTGAAAGACCAGATCCAAAGAACCCAAGAAAGTTCTTGGATTTAGTCTCTACCTTTGTTTATGAAAACTACTGCACTCATTGAAATGATCTGCTTCACCTTTTGGAAGCTCAATGCTGCTTCTACTTGTGATTTCTGGCTTTTTGATATCTGGATAGGAGGAACTGTGGAAAATATTTAAAGTCTGCCTTTTTAAAATCTGATGCTTGTTGCAGAGATCAAAGGCCTCAATTGTTTCTTTCAAAGAAAGTGGGAGCAGTGGATGGAGCTCTATGGTAAAGTCTGTTTGTACCTTGTCAGTCAATCCTGGAGCTTGGCTTATAGGATACATGGTATGTTCAAGCTGGATACCCACTCATGTCTAATGATACTCTTCTTTTTTACAGTGGCATCACTCTGGAAATACTGTAATGGCATAAAGAATCTGTTTCCATTTACTGAAAGAAGAAAAATATTTTTATGATTTTATAAGTCTGATAATGTTCTTAAAATAGCATTGTAATTCAAGTAATGTGCAAGAACTGTAATGACTGTAATGATAGTAATAGAATTATTAATATTTTTATGGTTGGATTTATAGCAATTCTAAAGAATCCTCTGTGGAAAGGGAAGAAATAACCATAAATTTGTCATCTTCAGTGAGAAGGAAGGGCCAATACTAAGGTGGTAGATCTGTGGGATTTACCTGCTCCTTAGTCTTGCACTGCATAATCATCCATGTGTGAAAAATGTGGCTGTACTGTGTGATTTACTGTTGTCCCTGAATGTAATAAAAAAAGTAAATTAATTTTCCATGGTGGACATGGTTTGCTTATAGACAAATTGTCATATGACTATAAAATCTAAAGTTTGAATTTAGTTTAAAATACTTTTTTTTAAAAATATTTTAAATTTTTAGTTTCCATTTTTCCATGAAGGAAGAGGTATATGGTGTGCCTGGTGGGAAAAGTTTAAATAGTGGTGGTAAAATGTGTCATGCTTATCACAGGGAAATGAAATTTGAATCCTGTGTTAATTGTATTTTCTGGAAGAGAGGTCCACAAGGATTTTGAGGTCACATTTGGCTATGATTGTGTACCCCATTTGGCACCATTTATATACCAGTTTGCTGTGCTGCTTTGAGCAGTGTTGCATGTTTGGAGAGTCTTCTGTTAATACCTCCTCTCCTCCACCAGTTTTGAATAATTTGTCAATTTTTTAAAAATTTTTTTTTTTAAATTACAAAATCTTTTTTTTGCCAGGAATACCTGAGATTCAGTGACAGGCACGTTGGTCTTTATTGGTGTGTATGAGGATTTTGTTTGCTTGGTTTTTGTTGTTGTTGTTTGGGGTTTTTGTTTGTTTGCTGTTTTTTTGTTTTGTTTTGGAATTTTTTGGGGTGTTTTTTGGTTAATTTTTGTTTAAGCATCTCTTAAGAAAGGATATTTACCCTGAGGTCCTAGAGGGACTTAGAATGCACTTTCTGAGAATCTCTGTCCCTTTAATGTGCGTTATCAGTTTCCTGTGTTCTCTTCATGATAGATGTCAGAACAAAAGTAAACCCAGAAATCTTGCACAAGGATTATGTGGAACATTACTGCAGAAACCAACAAGACATTTATAAATTAAAACATGAAAAAAGGTTGGTTGTTGTAGTCACAAAGTTCAGCTTCTGCTTCCCCCCCGTCTGCAGTTTTTGCACTGCACTGGGTGTGCCAGTCTGGATATTATATTGAAAAAGGAGGGAAAAAAATTAAATGTTGAAGTGGGAATGTCAGAAGGGCATATTAAGTTAAGGAGATCTTCTCAGGAATTTTTTTAGGAGAGTAACGATCTTAAATTCTTCATAAGCTCAGCTTCAGTACTCTATTCTGTGTGTATTCGAGTAACCTGCAGAGCAGTCTCTCGGCGTAGTCCATGGCCAGTACTGATGGGGCTGCCGCGGCACACCCTGGTCACACAGCTGTTTGTCCCCAGATACCAGAAGCAACAAGGAGCCTCAATAATTAGTCCATGTCAAAAGTAACCCTCCCAGTGTTGTCATTTCACAAAGTTATTAAATGCGTTACTTGCGTAAGTTTTTATTGGTTTCCATTTCCAGTGTTCTTTAGAATCACACTATTTTCCTGTGCCATAAATTTTGAAATTTAATTTCAAAGAACGAGTAATTGATAGTTCTTCATCTTCTTGTACTAGGTTACTGCTGCAGAGCTTGCTGTGTGTAATGTTTGTGAGGACATTAGCTGCGTTGTTTGAATTGACACCAGCTGCTGATCATGTAGGATGTTCTTCAAGTGCAGCCTGTGGATGAGATTTAAAAACCACTGCTTGTGAGCAGAGGATGTTCTTTATTTCTTAGGGATGTAAGAGCATTTTATGCAGAATATGGTATAATTTTTCTAATTTTCTTCCACAATAAGTGAGAATAACCATGTATCTCATTTCCATTAAGACATAATGCAAGATAATTTTCTTTCCCATATCATTCTTGCTTATAGCAGGGAAAAATAAATCTGACATTATATTTGGGGAACAGAAACCAAAAAACAATAAAAAATTGCCTGCCTGGTTTTTGCTTTTTTAAAAATAATTTTACTAAGGTGTTCAGATACCTGATAGCCTCATAGAAAACCAAAGATACAGAATTCAAATAGAATTAAGATCTTATTAAAATTGTGCTTTAAAATTTTTCTTATTACTTTGAATCTTTATACTAAATAAGAGAAGTGAGTACATTTTCCCCAATCCAGTGATGACATAGCATCTTTATAAATACCTCTCTAGTGTGGCAAACATAAACCCTTTGAAGCACACACGAGTCTGAATTGGACCGAGAACCCCAAGGCATTTGCCATACATTCTGGAGATAAAAAAAAGGAAGGGAAGCATTGTGAGAGGTTCACAAGCAGTAGGTCCCCAGGGATAGCACTGTTTCCTTACAAAATGACTAAGCTCTATATGCAGTTCTAAGAAAAAAACAAAGGATGACCTCAGCAGTCACTTCCAGCTCACCCTCTCCTGTGTCTGTGTGCTGGTGAACTGTGCAATTGGTCATGGCACAGCTCTAATATGCAGGCATACTTGCTGTGTAAAGCAAATGTGTCCAAACATGTTGCCTTCTTAAGCCTCTTCAGCTGTAGTCATGCTTTTCAACCCTAATGCTTAAAAAAGTAAAAGCACTACACTGAGATGTGAGAAGTTTTAAGAATCCGGTTTCACTGCTGATGAGAACTGTGTAAATTCAGAGTCTGGGAGACAATAAAGCTTGTAAAAACTGAAGTGTCACACTAGAATTGCCCAATGCTGTGGTAATTTTTGTAGAAATGTGAAATTGATCTCTGTTTATTTTTGGCTTTATGATTGTAGGATAAAATTACTTTTTTCTGGAGTAGATGAGCATGTGCGCAAAGAGAAGGCTGAAACCTAATCCATCCAAATGAAATCTTGCCATTTTAAGGAAGATCTAATAAAAGGCAGTAACAGATTTTTGGGTTGAGGTTACAGTACTAAGTGGAATGATAAGTCACATTTAAGTGGTTTATCAAAGAGATTGAATATAATTGATAAACTTATATTAGTGTACCATAGTTTTATCTTTCTATTTGATAATGTTGGACTATGATACTATATCAAATACCGTCCCAAGAATTTATAAATAGCTGATAGAAAAAGATGGTGAACTTTCAGTTTGTAGTTGATGCAATAAAGCTACTTGAAATTGCTTCAAATGTTTAAAATGTTTTTGCTAATGCATTGGGTGCCAGCAGTGAGAATGGTCCAGGTAGCAGACTGCTAGCCAGAGCTGGTCAGTTACCCATGCCATGTGCTAATCAGGGCAATGAGCTTCCAAATAAAAGGTGGAGAGAGATGACTTTAGGATATTTGGTGCAAAAAGGTAGCTAGTATTTCTTCTGATTTTTGGAGTCAGGAATGTGATTAAGATACACTAAAAGGAAATCCATACAAAACCAGTCAAATTGTTAAAATATTCAGATATGCCTTACTGTAACAAGAAAGCACTGTAATGTACTGAAATCAGCAATAGAACAGCTGTGTTTTAAAGGACAGTACTTTGAATGTCACTTGACAATTTGCTTTCAATTAGAAGTAATTTACAGGAAGATGCCCACAAGCTAATCTTTACAGGATAATTAAGTTCCATTTTCTTTACTTTTAATTAAAAAGCAGAAAAGATTTAGCTGATCCATAAAAAATGTTCTGTTTAAACATTCATCAGACTTCACACTCTTTTTTTTTTTTTTGTTATTTGTTGTAGCAGATGTTATCAAAACTGCAGTCTGCTGTTTTAAACCCAGTATATTTGGGAAGTGAAACGCGAGTTGCAATAGGCATGTACAGCTGAGGTATGATCATTTAGCTTCTCTGTATTTGAATAGCTCTAAAATGATATCCATACTCTGGGCTTTAATCTTGCTCCTTCCATTGCTTGCCGTTGTGGTGAGAGAAAGCAAAGCAGATGAACAGCTCTGGGGATGCTAATTTTCCTCTTGCTTTCCTAATGGCATTAAAACCTGAAGTCTAAATGTAAAGATGAAACAAGTATCTTTGTCAGTAAATTTGCATGTTAGCAAAGTTGTCTGCATGCCTGTAGAATCTATGAAAATGAGAATTCCTTTGCTGATTTCACACTGAATGAAAAAAATGAAGTGCAGGTTATGCCCAAATATCTGAACACTCAGATACTTAACATTGGAATGAGTTAGTTCAGTTAAGGAGGAGAGATATATCTGTTTTTCCCAGATATTTCCTCATCATTGTAGATTTTAAGAAGTGAAAGGAAATTTAATTCTAGATTTTAAATTTGTCCTGTGTGCTGTGAGAAATTATATGTATGAAACTGAATCTCCAATACTTTTTTAAGTGTGAGATCTAATTATTTATTGGTTTACAGCCCAGTTACTCCAGTGAACCTGTGAATGGTATGTAGCAGGGCCATGCTATTAACCAAAATAGCTGAATTCTTGTGTTAGATCTGAAGCATATTCTTTATAAATGTTTAACTTAGAATTGATCAAGTATCCATGATCACTTTTGAACTGAGAATCACTATGTTTTATGTTGAAAGGGACCTCCAGAGATTATTTAATTCAATCTCTTGCTCAAATGAGAACCTATTTAGGTAAGGTTCCCAGTCAAATTTTTTATTGTCTTCAAGGCTGGAGATTCCAAAACCTCTTTCAGCAACCAGTTCTACAGTTTTACGGTCATCACTGTCATCTCTTTTTTTTTTTTTTAACATTTACTCAAAACTTCCTTTTCTATGTCCTGTGTCTTTTGACTCTTATCCTGTCTCTGTGGACCTCCAGGAAGAGCGTATCTTTGCTCCTCTGGAACCTCCCATTAGGTATTTGAAGACAGCAGGAGGAACTCTTGCTAAACCTGAACAATCCCAGCTATCTTGATTTTCCCTTGCCATAGTCTGTGGCAGTCTTGCACTCCTCTGCCAGAGTCATTCCAAAACTCTCTGTGTCTGTCGTGTACTGGAAAACCCCAGAATATACATGGCACTTAAAATGTGGTCTCACTATTGTTGAGTAGAGGGTAAAAACTATCTCAGCCTTGCTCAGTCAAGGCTTCCTTACATCCAAGGACGTGGTTGGCATTTGCTGCTGCAAGGGCTCCCTGCTGATCCATGCTCTTACAGCAAAGCTGGTTTTCAGTACGTTCCTCCCCAGCCTGTACTTGTACCTGAGATTTAACTGTCCCAAAATGGAGCTTAGAAGTTGCCTGTACTGAACTTCACATTTCTGACAACCCAGACCTCCTTTGTAGCAGCCTTGCCTTGTAGGGTGTCTTGGTAGCTCCTATCAATTTGATACAATTTCAAACTTGCTGAGGGCACTCTGTTTAGTTGTTCAAGCCATTAATGAAGATCTTAAACCATATTGACCCCTGAAGGATGCCTTTAAGGGAGGAAGTCATTAGATTTTGTATTAACCCTTTAAGGCTGGTGATCTAGACAGTTTTCACTTTATAAAACAAAAAATGCAACCCGTACGTTAGGAGGTAAGTATTCTTAAAACTTTTGAAAGTAAAGATATTTTATGCATGGGTTTTTTTCCATAAATTAATACTAGAATTACAATATTCAAATACAGTGAATTGTTCTGTGTTGCAATTGTTGAATTCTTATATTGAAATAAAAGTTTCTACATATTTCAAGGTCTAGATTTGCTCTTCTGTTAGCAGATAGATTAACAACTTTCTAAGTGGTCATAGTAAATAGGCCTTGGTGTAACTAAATATATGATTGAACAGTTTTTGATGAAGTTAAGAGTAGTCAACATGGTCTGTAAAAAAAAAACATAGAATTAAATTCTCAGAAATCATTTTCAAATTGAACTTTTTGAGAATACAGCGGTCAGAATTGTCTTGCTTGGAAAAAATCTCTTAGATTTTTAAGTTGTGCTAATACACAGCAACCTGTTTGTACATAGATACATTTTTAAAAAAAATTAATATAAGCTATTCAAATGACTTCAACTATTGCTGCTGTCAATTTTAACAAGTTTTTACAATTATAACTTTTAATTTCATTCTATGGAATTCTTTCTGGCACTATTAAGGGCAGAAGGAAGTAAGAAAGTAATTTGTTGTTGTAACTGGCATTCTTGTGGGTTCTTTTATAAATGTCTAAGCGTGTTTACTTGCATCAAAAGGCTTATGGAAATATGAGGATACACTTACGAGTCACGTTTTAAAAAGGCTAGAGAACAGTATGGAAATAAATTTGAACACGTGCTTGTTTGCAGAAGAATCACTTCATATGCAGTTAAATAGATGATTTATGGTCACTCTTAGTGTAAAAGTCTTCAACTCTCTAATTGTTTGGCATCCAAAATAAGCTAATTATTTAGATTCCTCTGTGGGAAAGAAAATAAACAGTTTTACAGAGTAATGCTTATTTTCTTTTTCAGTTTTACACCCTGCTGCAAGATTTGCTTCAAACCAGCATGCTACTGAGAAAGACAGGGATGACCTCTTCCTTTTGGCTGTTAGTTCTTATGGCTGTTCACACATGGCACAAGTGCTGGTGTGTCCATAGAGCAGACTGGGGGAAGAAACTGCTCCAAGTGAAAACCAGCTTCTCTCCCCATTCCCCGTGGTTCAGTTTTAATTCAAATAAATTTCTGTATCTAGTTCACCTGATGGCCACAGAAGTACTTTTGCTAATCCAGCGAGGAAGACAGCATGTATTAAAGAGGAGGCAGAAGGGGTGGGGCAGCCTGTTTTGGGAATGCAGCCTGCTGGTGGCAGCGTAAAGAGATAATAACAGTACACTGCTAGATAGATATTTTAGGGTGGAATCACTCTGGGATACTCAAAAAATATGCTGTGCTTTGTTTAAAATAGTAGGTAGTGATAGGTAATTATTGTAGCAGATACATTGGTTTCTCGTTGCTTATACTATTGTAGAAGGCAGAACACTGTGTGTCTTGAATGAGAGTTTTGTATCAGAGACAGCTGCAACTTTTTTCCTTGTATGCCTCAGAGCCTCTTTACTTATGTATACATTTTCTAAGTGACCTTTCTGTGGACACTTTTCTTTAAGATGTTCTGATTTTTTCTCCTTCTGAATAAAGAATCTAGGCTTGAACTCAGATTAGTGTTAGAAATTATATCCTTTAAATATTTGCTTTAGAAAGATAGAACTAGATAGAACTGAACTGTTAAGTCTTGATCTGTGATACTAGCTCCCTTTGATAACAAAAATTAATAAACAAAATACCATTGCTTTTCTATGACTGTACAGAAAACTTAGCTGTGCTTAGCAATGTAATAATGTATTCATCCAGTGTTTGGTTACTTTTTGGTAACTGGATAATTAGTGAAGCTCAACACTACAGGGGATTCAGTCATAGTCCTGAGATGGGAGTCTTGATGAATAATTTGAGATATATTCTGATCCATTAATATTGTGAATATAATTTCAGTTGAAGTGTTCCCAGCTACTTCATTAGTGAAGTTCAGATGATTTGCTTTTATGGACAGGGAAAACATGTTAGTTTGCAAAACTGTAAACAAAATTGTAAAAAATGTTCCTGCTTCGAACCCAGAAAAGTGAAGATAGTCTGTTTTATATTCTAAACCTCAAAGATGCTAAAATTTCAATGATGTGTCACTGAAATGTCATTGCAAGATGACATTTTAGCATTATGACTGGAGCACAGTTGCCTAAATCTGCAGAGCAACTTTCCTATTTAAAAATTATTTTGCTTAGCTTCAGTGATTTGTACTTAGTCTTGTAAATCCAAAAATATTGTCAGGTCAAGAAAAAAAAATTATTTTAATTCTTCTTTTCAATAAATGTTAACTAAACTATTCAATGTAATTTCTCATTTCTACTGCTTTTCTTCTCACAGTCTATTTTAGTTCAGAATTTTAACAGGTTTGATGATATATATGTCTTTCCTGTGTTTCACTATGAAGGCCACATGTGTGGTGAGAAAAAAAAAAAGAAATTACTACTCACAAAGTAACTTTTCATCCATGTATTAAATGTACTTTGTACAGTATTTTAAAATTATGGTACAAATTGTCTGAAAACATCACTTGTATACTTTAGAGGCAAGGACAGAAGGAGTACTGGCATTCAGACAAGCAGCAATTAGCTACGCCAATAAATAGGACAATTTAATAAATGAGTTATAGCAAGAAGGAGTAAGTTGCATAATGAATAATTATGGGACTTTTGTACTTAAATTATGAACAGAAGACCAAGGTGTAGGAAGGTGTCTCAGAAGAAATGTTGTATGTGTTTTAATATTAACGTCATAATATGACATTAAATGATATTACAATAACTTATTTAGTAGTATGATTCTAATATTAAAATATTAAACCCATCTATCTGAGAATATTACAGTATTACAAAAATCATTGTTCTTAACCCCAAATATAGTTAATCTTAAACACTGAGAAATGTGCAGATTTGACATGAGCAGACATTTAGTGAGTTTGTGAGAATCTGAAAGCTGAGGAGGGACTGGAAAGATTTTACAGTAATAGTTCTCTCTTTTGTATAATATTCAGCCATTTCACCTTGGATTTGCTTTGCTTTAGAAATTTTTCTGAATGCACAAAAGCAGTCAGAAAAATTTTGTATGTGTATGGAGAATGGGGAAATGATATGAGGAAAGGGGAGAAAAGAAACTGTCTGGGGAAGTGAAGTTATCTGCGTGTAGCTTAAGGAAATGCAGTGTCAAGTAATGGAAAGACGGGACATTTGTTTGGGAAGTTGCAGTTCGTTTTTACTTGGTCTGCAAATTGTTGCGATTGCTTCTCAAAGTTCATTATTCAGTTGCAGCTGGAAATAGAAACCAGAATAATTTATTTATTATTGTGGTTGCTGCAGTGTTTATACACAAGGGCAGGGAAAAGATGCTCCCACAGAGTGTGATGTATACCTGGATGTGCTGTGGTCGTTTTCCTCAAATCTCTTGTATCTTCTACTGAATGAGGGCCAATCCAGTGCCTGCTCTGAAAAGCTGTTTTGTACAACCAAAATGCTTAAGCATTTGCTTAAGCAAATGAGGCAATTTACCTAGTATTGACCATGTTAAAGGTAAGCTACTAGCTAGTTCTCTATGCTTTCCTTAGCAGACTCTTCCTGGCCACTGAATTCCACCACGATTCTGTAGCTACCCTAGAATTAGCATGGGATATGTAAATATAATGCACACATGCCTATATACACACTGTAAAGGAAAAGTTGTACTGAGGAGAGAATATCCAACCTGAAAGCAGCAATACTCCTGGTCTCTTTTTGAATGTGAGTGCTAAAATAAATTTCTTTTATTTTTGTAGCACCTTTCATTATCATCAAAAACCCTGAGACCCCATATAAGACTTAAAATCAGTGTGATAAATAAATAAATACGAAATATAAAGCAAAGTCCCTAGGATTTTTGAATGGGAAAAAATTTCAAAGGAACAGCAATATATTCATACTTTGAAACTCCCTAGAGAAAAAAAAATTAAAAAGTGAAATTAAGTAGATTTTTAGAGAGAGAGAGTATTCAGTACTCCTTCCTGTAGAGATACAGAATTTGTAAGTACTGAGTGGTGCCTAAATGATGGTATCCATTAGAATTTGACTCGCTGCTGAATTCAGGTTGGTCTACCTGAAGGGTTTAAAATTCATCAGAAGGGGATATCTAGTCATTGTTACTTGTAGGCTTAGCCTTTAAGGAACAAAAAGTGAACATAATGTGTGACAGTACAATTGGGAGACTGGGCTCAAACCCCAGATGCCCCAAGGTGTATAATTCTTTTGGAGAATAGTTACCTGAAAGAGAAACTAGGATCCTGCATCTCCGGTTCTCAAGTAAAGCTTTTGGTGGGATGGGCACTAAATAGGAACATATCTTTTAGACCCATAACATGGTGACTGCTGCCTAAACCCACCTAAGTTCAAAGTAATGAAGAGATCTGTTTTGATCAGCATAGCTTCTTGTGGTGAATGTCCTTTAAGATAAGGAAAAAGTCAGGAAAAATGGCAAATGGTCAAAATTTGGAACATTTATGGTATTCTACTTTAGAGACCTTAGGAATTCTTGCATTATCAGTATTACAGGATGCCCTCTTGATTCACTAAGTATGTTAGATTTGGAATGAAATTTAAGAAAATAGGTAAAAGGAACCCATCCTCCTACTCCCTCAGGGCGTCTTAATTTGATATCTTTGTGCCCATGAGAGAAGAATACTACTTTTAGGGGTTTTTTTACTACAGATAGTTTATAGGAAGCTCAAACAGTCTCCAAAGTACTGTGGCCTATTAGCTAACAGGCAAATACATGTAATATTTGGTACTAATAGCTGCTGTTGTGTGACAACATTGGGCTCTCAGCCTGTCTTTGTGGAGACCATAGATCCAGTGTTCTTGGAACACTTGCTGCCTGCCTTATGTTCACTAGAATAGCTGTAGGTTTGATTTAGGTTCCATTTTACTGATAGCTAAAGATTTAAGCTGATTCTTAAATGTAAACCCATACCTGCCAACCAGTTTATGAACATACTTGCTTTTCTTTTGGCAGCAGTCAAGCTTGACTGTAGAAGTTTTCCCTTGAGGTCATCTCTGCTCATCTTTAACTTGTGAACTGAGCTTGTATGCCTTTCATACTGGCCTACTGGGTAGACAAGTGCTAACTTCAGTGATCTGGTCAGAGACTCAGTAAATAGTTTCTACCTTCTGTTCCTGGTGTCACTCTGATAAAGAATTTTTCACTCTCTCTACTATGCAGCTAGGAAGCTTTGCTGCTCCACAGAAGCCCTGTTTTATTCTCAGTAATGCATTCTGGTATACTTTGCTTTTCTGGAGTTAAAATTAAAACTTGGATCACTTTTTTCCAAAAGTAAAGCTTCATGAAGAAGCCCAGCCCCAGTTACAGCTTATGTTTCTAGCTTAATGGTGCCGTAGTTGATTAACAAGTACTTTGTGACAAGCAGTAAATTTCCATAGGTAGATTTTGTAGGGCTTGCCTAACAAATGCATTGACCTAGCGGGCAAGAACCTGACTGCTTCCTCTGACAGCGTTTGTAGACAAGCTTTATTGTAGATTAGGACTCTTCACTTCCAGAGCTTAGAAAGCACCTCTGGGCCTAATTGTGAAGCTGAGTAGAGACAAGGGACAAATGTTTGTAGTTGTCAGCAGTGACTCCTGTCATCTTATTAACAGTGGCCAAAATGCATTTTTTTTTCTGGTCTTGAAAACTGTGTCCAGTTCTCATGGTATTTGCTCTGCTTCTGACTTTCATGAATGAATTGGAATTTTCCCTAGGATGTTCGAAGACTGCTCTGTTCTGTCAGAAGAGATAATGAAGAGCTTTAATATTAATGGTGAGACAATGATTCTGACAAACTTGCTTTCATACCTTGCAGAAGAAAAATGACAAAATGATTGTATCTAAAAATTGAGTAGACTCTGATGAACAAAATTTTAAACAGGTAAAAGCTTGCCGATCCCAGGACAGCTGAACAATCAGACAGAAATGTGTGATGCATCATCTTGTGACTTATTATCGGTTTGGATTACTACTGGTTGATATCTTTTCTTATGGCCATTTTGGTTTATTCTTGCTCTGATATAAACACTGAGGTTTTTTTAACAGCATTTGAAGTAAATGAAAATATTTTGTCTGCTCTGGATGACGTTAGGTCTCGTGTTAATAAATATGAGTATTTACAATTGTGTGATTTCAGCACACTTGTTAAAATTTGAGGAAATATCACTCAAGCATAAACACACTCTGCCTACTGTTTCTGAGGCTGGTGAATGAACATATAGTTGGCAAATGTCAATTTTTTTTGCTTCACTGTAATTTATGGGTTTTCATGTACCCTGTTCCTACTAGGTGATATTTTCTAGCACAGAGTGAAAAGTAATAATAGGTCTTTGCATTTTTGTAATATCCAGTGTCAAAGTGCTTAAAAGCATTAATTGATCAAAGCTTGCTATGTGGCTAAGTTTGGTAAGGATTCAGTTTCTGAAGCAAAATCATTACGTAGTAAAAGAGTTGTTTACAGGGAAGCTGCAAGCACAGATATCACTCCAGATGTGTTCCTTCTATGAAGCCTTCTCTCAGTCAGTGTTATGTGCCTGCCAAGTTTTTGACAGATTGGCAGCTCTTTCTTTTTCATCTTTTTTTTTTAATAATTTTCAGCATTTATGATGTGGTACAAATATTATCAGTAGATGGTTCCTTTTAAGGACTGAAGCACTGTAGATGCCAAGTACAGGTATCAGAGTTTTTTAAATGTAGGTGTCTGCCTCAGCTGGTTACTCTTGAGTCCCTGTGTGAAATATTTTGGGCTACATCCTCCCTCTAGTCTGCAGAAGACCTGTGTTCCTTCAGAGGACGATGAATTACTCTCAAACTGAGTTTGAAGAAGGGCAGGATACTTGGTCAGTGCTGCAAAACCACTTTTGAGCTCCGTGGAGGTGCCACACACCATGCCTTTCCTCCTTGGAGGACCAGGCTGAGCTAGTGACTTAGCTGAACATATCTGCCCTCTCTCAAGTGACTACACTAATCAGGAGGCAAGAACTGTTTTTGCTAGATTTCTTTGGGTCCTATTACTATTCCACTTGTGGCTAAAATTTGGTCACACAAGAAGCTGGAGTCATTGTACTTAACATAGCCTTTTAGGTACATTCTCCAAATAAAGACCAGTGAAACTGAGGCATTGTTTTACATTGGTTGACTTTCTGCTATTCTGCAACAGCAGCTGTGTTATATTGGGTTTTACACTTCATGCTTTGTTTATCTGCCTTCAGTAAATGATTTCCCTGGGCAATATCTTATCCTTACATCATATTTCTGGTATCTCAGTGGCATATGTTGTACCCACTGGAGCACACTTGGTAGTAATGTCTTCATGATGCTTTCTAATGTCTTGTCATCAAATTGTACATCCATCTTGTGCTTAAAGATAAACAGATAGAATTGCTGTAATCCAAAGAGCACAGCCACAGCTCTTGTTCTGTGTGAGAGTAGCTCTGAGAACACTGGCTTTCTGTGTCTCTCAAGACCCTATTATTAAATCCTATGAGCTTTGGATCAATCATACTTATTAACTGCACCAAGAATTCTGCTTTAGCTCTGTAAGGTCATGTAGGACTGATAATAAGTTAGAGCTGATTTTTCAAAAGTGTAACAAGCTGTATTCCTCTGTCCAGGTTTAGTGAGCTTATTGAAGGGAAGACTTGCTGTTCAAAGGAAGGTGAATTATAACCAAAGTATTTCAACAAACAAATAATTCCATGATTTAGAAGTCCAAGTAGGTGTCCTGTCTCCAGGGGATTTCTCCTAAAACACAGTGCAATAAACAGTAAGTAAAAGATACTGCAGAATTGGCCACCAATGTCAGTAAGAACTTACTTCCTTTCTTTTGCATTTTTTTTAAATTCTATAGTCCTGAAAAAATGTTATGTGACTGAAAGCAGAAAATAGGCTGCTGCAGTGTTCCTTTTTAAGCAACAGATTTATAACTAATAGAGAGTATATTTAACAATTAGAATTAAATAGAATTTTAATGGAAAATTATATGCATAATATTTTCATGTAATGGAACAGGTATAAGTGGCTGAGTCACTGCAGCTGCATCATGCAATAGCATCATGTAATAACACAAGCCAAGAAAAGTGTTATTTAAAGGTGAAACCCTGGTGTCACTGGTTACCTCTGCTATGTTAGACTTCCAGAAGTGAGACCTATCCTTTGATATAGAGCCTCGAAGGATGGAAGCTTGGCTCAAAGCATAGATTTAAATATAGGTGAATATCATTACTGTATATCCAAGCTTCAGTCTGGAATTAAAATCTGCAGTTGTCTGGCTGAAGAGGTAACAAAACTTGTATTAAATAGTCATGAAGTGACCAACACAGTTCCATAGGCAGGATTTTGTAGGCATGTTTCCAAGAGGTGAACAGCCTGCTGTGCTGTAACTGTAATTATTATTTACCTGTAGTATCTGGTTGAAGATTTATGGTGTAGCAAATAAAATAAGCCAAAGTCAGTTCAAATATTGATAACTGTATGCCAGTTTATGTAAGAGATATACATATAGATTCATTATTATTAATACTACTACTAATATACCAGTTCTGTGTAGGTAAGCAGTGACTAAAACTGTATTGTAGAACTGAATTATAACATCTCATCTTGGGTCCTGAGGACGTTCTGACTTTCATTCCTATGAATATCTTTTGATAATTATTTTATTGCTCCTGTAGATGAAGCATTAAAGATTAAAGTTCCTGTGGAAAACTTGGTCAGGGAAGTTGGACCCTAAGAGGAGATTGTGCGAGTTCCACTTTTTGTTATTTCTGAGTTAGGACAGATTGATCAGTAATTTCAACATTAATTTGATACTGCTTGGATCTCTTAGATTTTAAAATTTTGCTTAATATTATTACTTACAGTAGGAAAGCACACAGGAATTAAATGCCTAAGTCTCTGTTATGAAGTTTATGGTTATATTTATGGAGTAGGCATTATTATTCTGATCTTAAAAAAACCCACCTCAAGACTACAGCTGATCCTATACTGAAAGTCAGATTTCTGTGGAAACAGAAGACATCATAGATGCATGGTCTTTAATTCACAGGGATATTTTCCTTCTTACCTAAATTAAACTTCTTGCACAGTCTGGACTGTCATTCCCTGGCACGCTGGTTGTAAACAGGAATGTTTCAAGTGAGCTAGTGAATGTACTTCAGCAGAATACAGATGGGTGGTTTGCACTGGTTCCGAGCAGACTGTCCTCTTAGCAGTGATTTTGGTAAGGCTGAACAAAATTGAGGCTGCTAGAAGCTACAGGCTGATATGAGATTCTTAAATAGCTTCTTGGGAAAATAGAGGATATATTTAGTAAGGTAGATAATTCAAAGCAATGGTTTCTTCAGCAAAAGGTGACTTATTGGATATTTCAGGAGTGGTGCAGCACTTACACAGAACTCTGTGTGTCCTCCCTTAGAAAGTGCCCGATGTCCCCTGAAAACATAGGCTGTAGTTTGTTTTCCTTTTCTTGGCTTCTTGTTCTTGATAACCAATGAAATCACAATGGACACAGGAATATTTCCCATAAAAATCTAAGATACTTGTTTGCATTAGGAGATTTTGTTATTCAGAGGTTAGAAGAAGACTTAACAAAGAAAATTACAGTTTATAAATTACATCGGCTGTAAGATTTTACTGTCTTAAACATAAAGATACAAAATAAACTATTAGTGTTTTAAGGTAGATAACTAATTTTTTATACAAAATTATAATTTTCAAATAAAATTTTTAGCCTGCATTGGTCTAATTTTTACTGGATATGTTTCATAACTTTGAAAAAGTTTTGTCAAATAAAAATTCCTTTTCATAACATCTGGCAACATATAGCATGTGCACACCACCAAAGAACAGCACTTGCAGTGGTGCGTAGGATAGAGCTAAAAATTTGGCTGGAGAACTGTTGGTTCATTTCTGCTGGGAAAGATCTTATGTAGTTCAGTGCCCAAATGATGCTTTAAGGTAAAATGATTCAGTTTACCCACCTTTGAAGATTTAAAGACCTCAGTAATTTCTGGAGGGGAGGGCTGGTTTTTTGTTTGTTTTTGATTTTTAACTCTGTGATCCCGAAGAATTCACATCTGGCTCAGAACAGTAAGCAACTAAAATTAGTGCTTAAGCCCCACACTTCATCTGTAGTTGGTGAAGAATATGCTACTTTTCACCTTTGAGATGATTTAGAAGTGTTAGTACTTACCAGTACTTAGGAATAATTTTCATATTTCCAGAGGTTTTTAAGTGACTCCAAATTTATAAGGAGTATTTATGAGTTTAAAAATGTACAAACCTTCCTAGGATCAGTTTAGTCTCTTCTCTTGAGTAATGCTCTTACTGTGATGCAGTAAAATATCCCACAGAAGTCAGTGTGACGTGAAACAATATAGGTTGTGGCACAGTGAATATTTTGCATTTTAATCACTTTTTTAAAAAAATTAAAAATACATGCTATAGAATCACTACAAAATGGAAAAGAAAAAGAAACAAGGTACATGAGGGAAAGAAAATTTGAAATCTTCTGCGAAAAGAGAAAAGTACCTGTCAGTGTCTTACAAGGCTTTATCATATAGTGTCCAGTGGTTATTCAGCAGGTATCTTACTTACTTCAGAGACCCGTTTTCATTCACTGCAGCACAGGGACCTTCATCATAGTTGTTCATGTCATTGTTGAAGTGGGTAGAAACAGGGGTGTAGGTATGCACTGATCTGCCTTTCAACTTCTTGTGTGCGATTTTGGAGGCTGCCAGCTACTGTCAGTAATGAGGGGATCTTTCTGTCCATCTTCAGACTAAAACCTTGGCATGCAAGAGGCCTATCTGAGCTTACATACTCGAAAAGTAATCACCTGAAGTAATGTTCCTCCTGTTTATGCTCACATTACTTGTGTCTTAAACCAAGCCTTTATTACACTGAAGTTGATGAAGGTCTTGTATTCCTGACAAGAAGACAATTTCAGTCTGGAGTTAGCAGGTTAATTAGTGGTCATCTTAATGAGCCTGCAGTTTTCTCTTAAAAAGATGTTTAGACTGACATCGGATTTCTGCCCTGGATGACTCTGAGTCTAGAATGGACTCCTGATGCCAGTTCGAGCATATCAATGTATATTTTGAATTTGCTTGCATTATAAATAGCCATACTTAACACCGATCACATCAAGAAGAGCAAAATGTCTTCCAGCCTGTTACAAAGAGAAGGAATTTTGATAGTTAGGATGAACGCCAGATATTCTTTTTGTTCCAGTGGTAATTTTCTCTGGAAGTAAGATGGGAGTGAAACTATATATCTGCTATGCTCACTAGTTTTCATATTTTTTAATAGCTTCTAGACTGGGTGTAGAAATTATTTAAATTGCTGGCATTAGCACTACAGTAGTAGACTGCTAATTTTGTATTAAAATGTGTTGAAAGCCATCAAACCTTTTTGAAAAGATTCTCTCTTGTCATACCCCCATACCTGCCAGCCCCAGGAATTAGTCTTTTACAAAGACTTTGTAGAAAACTCTGTTTTTTAAAAGTATAGAAATTGTTTTCTTTAGATTGTCTCATGTAAGAACGTCGTAGTACTTAGCCACACAATTTTCCAAGATACTTGAAAACCCATCTGATCTCCTTTTTGCCTGTAGTTCAAAGAAGATATTTCTGAGGATTTCTCATGTTGCAATTCCCACTCTCTAGCTTTGTTTCAGTCAGGTGACAGCACTTAATTTTAAAGTGCTTGTTCCTGATGCATTTTTCTCAAAATATATCTGAAGTCAACCTTTTTTTGTTTTAGTATTATTCATTTTATCTTACCTTAAATATAACTGATGTGATGAAGTTATTAGTAAAAACTTGTTGGTGTTAAATGTGTTTTTGTCCATCAAGAATATGTTGCCTATGCTTTTAAAGACAGTTATCAAAGTTTCGAGTCTTCTAGAGTACACATGTAATAGCCAGAGCAAAGAACTAACAAACAGCTGAAACATTAAAAACAAGTTTGCTAAAAAATTTAAATTAACATAATAAAAATGATTAATCAATGGATCTACAACACAGCATAACTTAGTTCTATACAGTGTGAGCCAAGGTCCAAAACAGTTTTGTATGTATTTGATTCTAACAAATGATATTTTGTTGGTACTGCAATCTTGCATATATGTGGTCGTAAATCAGCTGCACAGGTCTAGACCGAAGTTTTCCCTTCTGTGTCAAGCAGCAGTAGGTTCTTCTGCCTTACTGTGTACTTGGCTCTGAGGCTTGAACCAGAACTGGCATATTTATGTTTGTATCTTATGGCTGGAAGACTGTGCCCCGTGAAGTATGAGGTTTGAAAAGTGTTTGGTTCTAGGCACAATGGTTTGCAAATGCCATGAGGACGGCTACAAAGCACGTGAGTAAGAGAACACCCTGAGAGAGTTTGGCAACAGGGAAGAAAGCATGCTTATTTTTTTGAAGACTGCTTCAAATTTCTCTTCACAAACTTTCCCTCTCACCATGTTGCTTTCTTTTCTAAGTTAAAATCCAAACCTGTTCCCTTCATCTGGTATTACCTGTTCTGGTGAAGGCATAAAGACATTGGTTTGCATTGTGTGCTGCTCCCTGAAATTTGATATTGCTTGCCAGAGAAAACTGGAAGGACATCTGAGGACATTAACTGGCAACAGAATAACCCTTAAGGATATTTCAAGCCTGGATATTGATGATGAGAAAAAAATGGTGTTCTGAGTGTTTCTTTTGCTGGGACATCAAGAAAACCCTCAAAAGGGTGCATAAAAAGAAAAAAGTGTCCAGCAGCCTTGTGCTAAATAAATAGCAATTACATGTTGGCAGTGTCATGATAACAATAGTTTCTCCACTAGTATTGACATAATAATCTAATATTATTGATAGTCATAATATATGAATTGACTGTAAAATGTTCTAAATTAAGGTATATTGAACCACTGTATTTGATGGCAGAAGAGAGGAGGAGAAGGAAAACAAAGTGTAGGAGAAAATTATTAACCAGTAGAAATGAATGTCTGCTTCAGCCTGTTATTCCATGGTCTGGTTTTCTTATGCTTCAAATCTTTAAATATTTTCAAGTTCTCTGGCATGAACTGGGAAGAGAACCCACGATTCCTCTCCTCAATCTTCACCTACAGGTGTAGCAATATAATATAATGCATGGTGACATTTCATATTATTACAGACAGTAGACGTTTTAGTAATGTCTCTTCTATAAACATGTCCATCTTGAAAATCTAATTATTTTTGGAACAATTTTTGTTGCCATATGGCATGACAATGTTATGCAGCCTGTGACAAGCAGTGCAGCGAGCTGTTTTTAGTGTTTCCTTCTGTATTATTAACCATGGCTAACCATTTTTATCAATATTGCTATTATATTTTATACTTTGATTTCAAACCTCTTCTTATAAAAGTAGTCTTGAATTCAACACAGTTTAATAGTACACCTTACTTGAGTTGGTTTTCTGTGTCTCTGTAATGAATAACATCCACTTTAACCCCTACTTTAGTCCTGGATACTTCTTGTATTCCAAAGTGTCATGGGTTCTCTCTGTTTTTTCAGAGCTCCTGAGGTGTGACAGTCTCATGTAATATTTTCAGTCATTTGCCTTTTTGATCCCTACAAAGCAGTGACTATATGCTGAATTCATGCTGTATTCAGTTCTGCTCACCTCAGTACTGGAAGATGTAAGGAATAACAGAGAAGGGTGCTCAGAGGATCAAGCACTGAGATAACTGAGTAACTCTTAGACTGTAGTATGTGAGGAAGATAAATTGTAAGAACACTTGCCTTTTAGTAAGGTGATAATTTAAAGGGTCATGACAAAAGGCTGTTAGTGTTTGAAGGTATAAACATCTGAAAAAAAATGTATCTTTAGAAGAGTCATAATGAAGAGGGATAAATTGAAACTGAGAAGGAATTTTTCCATGAGCAGTAGGCAAAATGCTGTAAGTGACTTCTTTTCCATTAAGGAACAGTTGTTCTAAGAACAATGTGTAAAAGCAGCATCTTGATCTTTAAAACTGAAATAGGCAAAACTGAAATAGGCAAAGTATGATAACAATACCAGAGGATCAGTTCTGTGTTTCCAGATCAGAACTGGCATGGTATGATTGGCTTTCCTACAGGCCAAGTTAGGTGGTACCAAATTTGGTTAACTGAGCATTATTTTTTTTATGAATACAGACTGCAACATTAAACAAAATACTGCACTGGATTTTGTATGATTGCCAAACATACATGTGCTTGTATGAAGAATGTCATGGGAAGAGTGTCAGTGCAATTTTTCACAGACTTAGGGTATTATAGCAGCAGACAGGATAAAGGCAATTATGGCATAAAATGAAGGGGAAGATGGAGTGAAGACCTTGTCAAACCTTCCAGGACCCAGATGCAGGAAGTGTGGATTGCATTCCTGGTGCCTTGTAATTTTTTTTTTTTGGTAACTGTTGCCTCCTTGCTACAAATGGTACTAATGTCTGTGTATAATTAAAATCTCGCTAGAGCACTTCTCTTGGTTTGATAGTTTTGGAGGAATTCAAGGATATTCTTCTTGTGTTTGTTACCTTTAAGTCTATTTGATGCTGGGGTTGGAAGTCTAGAATAGACTGGGGTACTACAGAGAGTTCTACTGGTGTTAGTTCCTGGCAATACACTTAGTTTCAGTACAAGTAAATGTGCAGCATTTCCTGATATGAACACTGAATCACAGAATGTTTGAGGTTGGAAGAGACATCTGGAAGTCATCTTGTCCTACCTACCCTCTGTTCACACAGGGTCACTCAGATCAGAGAGATGTGTTAGTAGCTATGGCAAGAGATTTTAAAAAGGGCAGTTTTTTACTGAAGAATACTTTGACAAATGTGAATTTCATAAAGGGGAGGTATATTTGGCAAGAAGTCTTGGGGAAAAGAGTTTCAATTTATTTTGTCAATTAATTCTTTAGTCATATTTTGACATTATTTCATGACAAACCAATAGCAGTTTTGCATAATTGTCACTGCTTGTATTTGTATCATAAAGTGATACAACCTTAAAGTAGCTAGAAATGTTTTAACATGTTAACACAGACAGGAAACATTATGTTGCAAGAACAGTGAAATATTTCCATAACATATATAATGTGTAAATGTTTCTGTGACATATATAATGTTTCCTTACATAATACATTCTATATTTAAGGATTTAAAATACAAAATGATGAAATTCAGCACTAAAATTTATTAGTGGTGAATATGTCAAGGATTAATAAAAAGCCAAAAATTAAAAATAGGACTAAGACATATAGAATAATATTCCTTTTTTTTTTTTTTTAACCAGTGTCTTCCCGTACCAGACCTTTTCAAAGCATTTATCTCCATGGGAAATATTTATAACTGTGTGTTTCACCAGTCAAGGTACTTCTAAATATTTAGAAGCCAATTTCCTTTGGAAATCAGTATTTCATATTCAGTTTTTTAGTTTTCTTTTTGGTCAGCCTTAGCAATTTAAGATTTTTCAGAATATTCTGCAAATTTTGGGGAATAGCATGCTGCAAAGTGATGCAGATGTATTAGTTGAATTTTGAAAAGCTTCTTTGAAGTGTAAAGTTTTAGTTTCAGAGTGAAGCTGGCACTTTCATGAACATGGAAGTGTTTATTCCATTAAGTGGTAGAAAATAACAAGTTACTCTTCTGGATTTCATTCCTAACAGGAAAAAAGTTGGCTAATCGAAAGGCTAAGCCAGTCAAAGATATTTTGATAATCAAATTATATTAGTAGTAAAGCCAGTAAACTTTTCAAGTGAGTAAGTTTACTAAGATTCAACCTGGAATAAGATTACCTTATTCAAGTCTGGCATGTAGAACAAGATATTAGGAAAGTTAAAAGTATAGGCAAAAATTGTTTTCAGAACTATTTGCTATGAAAAAGAAAGAGGAGATGGGTTCTCAGCTCATCATTGCTAATGCATCCAATTGTATTATTCCATAAGTTGGTTCAGCAAAACAACAATCATGATAAGAGGAGAGAAAAATGAATTCTTGTTTTGATTTCATGCTTATTGCTTTGAGATTTGCTTAGCCTCATAATAACACTTAGCAGCCATCTGGTTTCTGGAGGAAAAAACTTTTTCTTACTGAAAAGGCTAGGACATAACATGCACCATTTAAAAGCTCATTGTCTGGAAATGACATAATGACTTTCTGTTTTCACATTATTAATTAGTGATTAACTCAGAAAACCAGCAGGTTATGCCAACTCTAGGGGACATACAATGTATTTTGTGCAACCTTGCAATTCCTACCAGTGAGGAATCAAATTAAAGTACTAAAAAATTGAGCAAGGATATTAAAGAACTCAAGTACATTGTAACATGCAGTTTATTTTAAAAGATGTATTTTGTTTATTTGTATTTTGGGGTTTACATACATGAATGTATAAAGATAAATAACTTTAAATAACTTACAAATATTGTCATTCAATAAATCCCACTCTCTATGTGACCTAGACTACTGTGTCATTATATTACATATTCCTGAGCTGTGATGATGAAAGTTGAGGTTTTTTCATGACTTGTGTAAGGTGTATAATAGTTAATAGTCTATTATGTTTCTAGTTAACAAAATAAGTTCTGTCATACTGTTAATGTTTTGAAGAATCTTTAAAAAAAAATAATCTGCAAACAAAATACACCCTTAAAATTTCATCCTTCTGGTGCATCACAGTAAATTACACCAAGTGTTATTGTAAGTAGTCATAAATAGCAGTTTAGTGGGAAAAATGAGATCTAAATAGTCACAGAAAAGACATTATGCATTAATATTTCTTTGCTGTGGGTCCTCAGGTTGGCATCTGTATGTGGGAGGGACTTTGCTAATGCCCAATTTTTGGCTTGTTGTGGCAAAATACTATATTTTATTCTACCTGACTTTTTTCAGATTATTTGGTTTTTGTCAAAATATACTCTATTATTTTATGTTAGAATCTGATTTATTTACGTAATCTATAGATTTAATTCTAATCTGAGACCCTTAGGTTTTGTTCTGTGTGTCAATAAACTCCTGCCATGGGATTGAAAATAGCAAATCCCTTGTAGATGTTTAAAATTCAAGGCTCTAAGAATCTAAGTACACCCTCAGCAAGTTTGCTGATAATACAAAACTAGGAAGAGTGGCTGATGGACCTGAAGGCTGTGCTGCCATTCAGTGAGACCTGAACAGGCTGGAGAGTTGGGTGGGGAGACACATAATGAAGTTCAGCAAAGGCAAGTGCCGAGTCCTACCCCAGAGGAGGAATATTCTCCTGCACCAGTACAGGCTGTGGGCTGAGCTGCTGGGAAGCAGCTTTATGGGGAAAGGACCTGGGAGTGCTGGTGAAGAACAAGCTGCCCACGAGCCAGCAGTGCCCTTGTGCCCAAGAAGGCCAGTGGAATCCTGGGGTGCAGTAGGAAGAACATTGCCAGCAGGTTGAGGGAGGTGATCCTGCACCTCTGCTCAGCCCTGGGGAGGCACATCTGGAGTGCTGTGCCCGGTTCTGGGCTGACCATTCAAAAATGACAAAAACACGGGAAGAGGGTCCGCTAGGAGGGACTGGAGCACCTCATTTATGAGGAAAGGCTGAGGGAGCTGGGCCTGTTTAGTCTGGAGCAGGGAAGACTGAGAGGGGAATCTTTTCAATGCATACAAATACCTTAAGGGCGGATGTCGAGAGGATGGGGCCTGACTTTTCAGTGGTGCCCAGTGACAGGATAATGACCAACGGGCACAACCTGAAACCCAGGAAGTATCATCTAAATGTGAAGAAAAACAGCTTTACTTTGTCGATGTCTGAGCACCGAAACAGGCTGCCAGAGAGGTTGTGGAGTCCCCTTCCCTGTAGATACTCAAAACCCACCTGGACACAGCCCTGAGCAGATAAGCCTGCTTTATCAGGTAATAATATTATTGTCAAATTAAAAGAACCTCTATGAGCTAAATTACCGTGCATTCTAGTACATGTCTGTGAGACAAAGATCATGAAGTTTGTGGTTTAGTTAATTCCTAAATTCTCAGTTTTTCTTTCCCTATACTTTAGAACTGGCAGTCACATTAAGCATGGTGTTTTTTTCCATGTGAATCTGTTGTATCACTTGCTGTGTTTCAAACTTTTTCCTTTAACTGCTGTCATTGTCTTATGGATTAATTTAGGTGTGCTGACTTTTTACTGAGGTCTGACCCAAACTGGCACTGAATTCTACATACAATCTTTGTAACTTTGATCATGTTACCAGGGATTGAATTTGGAATGTCTTCAGGGGCTCCTTTTTCTGCAGTATTCTCTGTTTTACTTGTATTAGAAAAGACACAGCAGAAAAAAGCTGTAATTTGAAGAAAAATAGTACCCAGAGAGAGAAGTCATGGGTTCACTACTGATTTCTGTACCTAAAAAGTCCAGATTCCCTTTTTCTGCTTTTTTGATTTAATTGCATGATGATGTATGGAGATGAGAGACCAGTTTCCATCTGAGGAAATGCAGCTAGAGACAAAAGATGAACAGGAATAATCTGCAGCTATATATAAACTTAGAAAATATTAAATAAACAGAAGAAAAAAGACCCCTTTATTTTCTGTAGCAATATAGTGTGTCTTTGCTGGATGAGAAAAATGTGAATATTTTGTCTTGAAACTGGGATTGTAAAATTACAGCGAGTAATGAGTATGTATTCCTCTGATCCCTTAATGTACTTGATGTGAGGTTCCTCTTTCATCGTAGCTAACATGCTGGCCATTAAATACACTGCAGCAGCATCATTAGTGGCTTCAAAGTGCTCCTACTTGCATCACATTTTTCCCTTCAGCAGGTGAGTGAGAACAGTGATTAGCAAATGCCAGTATGTGTCACTCACTACTCACATGATTGCCAGTGAAATCCTGTGTTTGGGGTAAGGGCAACACTGGAGCTGGAAGCAGAGTGAACTTTTGCTGTCTTCATGGCTGTGAAAAGCTTTCAGCTCCAAATATCAGTTGGCCATGTGTAAGATAAAATTCATCCTGTTTGGGGTGTGATGTTTGAAACTGCTTTGCCGTAGCTAGTATGTAGTGAAGGAGATGGGCTGCAGAGAAAGGTGTCCTGAGTTACCAGCAGGGCTGGGATTCTGAATGGTGACATTAGGACATGGAAAGAAAGTCTTCTTGCTTAGCTGTATCACAGTTTGCTATGACTGGAGGAGAGGATTCACTGAAAATTTCTGGGTCCTGAATCCTCAGAGGATTTCCTGGGACCATTTAGAGCAGCATACCATAGATATTATATGAGAGGTGTTTGTGTAGATTGGTTGGTATAGATCTGTCTATTCCTCGATCTCTTATGTTGATTTTAAAAAAAGAAACCTACAGTAGTACAACCAACTGAAAAGAGTCTGGGTATTGTTCTAAAATTGCACCTTTAATTTTTATATACTTTGTTCTAAGATGCAAGATGAGGGATTTTTCTTTATTAGAAAGGTGAATATCCAACCTTGAAATACTTTACCTGGAGAAAACAACAAAAAAAAAAAGC
>VXAC01004638.1:105583-135986 GCA_013399225.1 Rhipidura dahli | reverse complement strand
AAGATATTTTTTACGATGTTCGGTTTCTTTTCTTTTTTTTTTTTTTTTTTTTTTTTTTTTTAGCTTGTAGGTTTAAACATTATCATACTTTCCTTGCTAAAGCAATACACTAGAACTGGATAATGTTTTCATCAAAAGGAGCTATGTGTCATGGGGCAAATTGTATTGCTGGTGTTTTGAATCAGATTGCTGATAGTTTCAAACATTGTTTTGTAAAATTTAGCAGATAGGAATCATACAGAAATAAATGATGGGTTTAAAAACTGCAAAATAGATCATAATTCAGGGAAAAATGCTTCAGGATAATATTTCCGTGTAAGGAAGCAAGAAATCTTCCTTGTTTACTCTGTTAAATATAAGAAAACCACTGATAAACTACCACTGTAAAATTATTCCTAACGTGAAAAGTTATCTAAAAGGATCACAAATGCATCTCTGAGAGCTTTATGTCCAGTGTGCTGTTTGCTTTGTAGGCTTTAGTTAAAAATTCCCTTCAGGAAGACTGGAAATTGGTGCACTCTGGTACTGTGGTAGTTCTGTGTTGCCACTGTGATTTAGTAGGGTGCTGAGTCAGAACACTCATCTTGTCACCTCTGTTCTTCTCCTTCTCCTCTTGTATGACCAGAAACACACAGAACAGCATCTGCTGGGGAGCATCTGCTGTGCAGCTGTTATGAGTGTAGGTAGAATTAAGACATGTATTTTATGTATTTTGGCATGAGCCCTGCTTGAAAACTGAGGTCTGATATTTAACTGCAAAGGTCTTTCAGTTCATTTTCTGTGCACACTTCCATGCTATTTTTTGAAATTAATGTCTCCCTAAGCATATTTTCAATGGTTCCTTTTCCATCATTTGACTTTTATTGATTGGGAATATTCTGGCCTTGGATCTAAGAGCAAACTGACCATGGGAACTGTCAATTTTGTTGTGGCCTCTTGGATAATGGTAAGAGAAAAGAAGACAAGTGGATAAATGAAAGTGAAGTTCCAAATTACTGAAACATTTAAAGGTCTTTGAAAAGTTCATATACAAGCACAGTTAATGCTGTCATGCACTGAAGTGCCAAAAGACCTAGCAGTGAAGAATATTAATCTACTTTAATAAAATCAAAGGGTTCATATTTTTTTTTGTAAGGAAATAATTTGAATAAAATTTGACCCTTTCTACAATAGTCTGTGGGTCAAATTGAGCCTACTATTAAAATTCTCTAATATCTTTCTTGTATTACCATTTCAAAACTCAATTTAAATATTCACAGAGCTCCTTTTTTAATAAACTTAACAAAATTCAGGTAATTTCCTTCAACTTTCTTGATTGAAGGAAGGCAGTAGGTACAGATATAAAAAGATGTACAGCTACAAGCAAAACCTGAAATCAATTATATATAAGAAATAACATAACACATGGAAAGAAATTAATCAAAAGGAAAAAATTCTGCTATATGATTTTCTTGGTCTGCTACCTGCAGGCAAGGAACGTAAATGAAAAAAAAAAATCAGCATTCTTCTTACAGATAAGGGGAAAATTAATAAAAATGTTTCCTTCCTACCAGATTCCCTGATGCAACTTGTGTTAAAAGTGAGTGGCTGCAGGAAGAACGTATGTGTTTAAAAATCACTTTTTTTTCTATGGAAATATATTTTTGTACCTTTTTATTGCTGTTAAGCTCAGTTACATCAGGTTGGTGTATATTTATAGTGGCCAAAGAGCATTTATTTTCCTTTCTCTCTATTAAGTTTGCCACTGAATCATGGTCATAAAGTTTCTCCTGGTTTGAAAGGGAGGGAAAGGGTTCATTCTTCTTGGATGCCTGAATGAAGATGTAAGGAATTGCTTAAGAACTGGAGAAATCTTCCAATCTGGACAAAACTTCTGAAGTTCAGCCAGTTTGCTAAACAGGCTGGGGAGGTTCATTGTGCAGAGGCAGCACTGCATCTCTTAAGTATAGCTCAAAATGTAATAGACATAACAGAAATAACTTGGTTAAGAGAAATAACCAAGAAACTCAACAGACTGAAGAGGACACAGAAATCTCTAAGGAAGTCCTGTATGGAAAACTGCCCAAGAGGAAGAGAACTCTGAATTATCATATGGTGTCTTCACTCCCATTGCCATATTTAAAATGAAATAAATTGAAACCTCTTTTGTATTTTTAATATTCCTGACTGAATTTTTAGAAAAAGTTCCCTACAATGTAAATTAATATGAAGTGTTTGCCTGCTGCTTTTCTTATGTAATTTTTTCTGCATAGGAGGAAATGTTCATGTTCAAACAGGAGACAAATGGATTGATTTTTCTGAAGCTTTTCCCTCTGTAATCAGAGAGCATCACATACCTAAGTCTTACCATAAGCTAAGGATAATCTGTATGTGGCAGCATGTTTTCCTAGGAAATTCTGAATGGATCCCACAGAACATGCAAAATGTCTGATGTTGATCCAGTCAATTTCAGGCTTCTGATTTATTGAAGTTGTTACTGTTTAATGCTGCTAGTACTAATTATACTCATTAACCTCTCCCCAGCCACTCACTGTCAAGTATTGTAGGCTTTCTGAAGCATTCTTAATTTGTTAAGAGCACTGATTTATGTTGCTGCTCTGGGAATGTAGGAGAATACTGGTGAGTGAGAAGGAAGCTAACCACTTCACATTTCATGAGATAATTATTGCAATGATACTTTGCAACTATAGGATACATGTATTTTAAGTGCAAAACGCTGGATGGGAAAGCATATGAGCACGTGCTTAATTTGAGTTTGCATTTAAGTGGTTTCATTAGGGCAAAGTCTGATGAATTTGACTATGAGAAATTATTACAGAACTTAGCCAGTTTAACGTTATTGAATTTCAATTATTTCATTACTGTTATAGTACCATAAAACTGGAGTCAAGCACTGATGGATCAGGACTAATGTGCTCAAGGGGTTCGATGCTCAAATTTGTGTTAAGCAGAGTGTTTATTGTAGCAAAGGTGTCTTTTGTTGAGTGAGTGTAAATCCTTCTCTGATGGTTCATTCTCACACTCTTATGTGCTATTAAAATTCTTACAGTGCCAGTTTTGTTTTCTTTTGTTAAATGTGGTCTGTCCTTTTAAGTGCTGAGGTAGCATCTCTTACTCACTATGTAATGATTGCCACTTAGCTGGCTATCTTTGTGTGCTTGCATGTATATGTTTGCATTTACATTGCAGTATATGATATTGTAAGAATATTTATTTATTTAGCATTTAATAGTAGTGCTAAAAAATAGGTCCTTGCGTGTCTGTAAATCTCGTACAAATTAGGGAGCACAGCTCAGATTTCCCCACACTGTGCTGGCAAGTGGCCTCAATCAGAAGTAATTTTCTCCATGAAGGCACATGCAGCTCAGTCATCATCCTCTGCTCAGTAGATGCTGTTATTTGTATCAAATTATATGTGGTGGTTTCTCAAAGTGGACTACTGTGTCCACTACGCCATGCAGATTTCTACCACATTGACTACTTCGTTGCTGTCACTAGTTGTACTGTTTCCTACTGTGTCTTGTTTATCTATTATGTTTGCAAAAAGAGTTGAGATTTGTATTCATATCAATAAATATTCATGAACTGGAGTAAGTACCAGGTGAGTAAGTGAACTACTCAACCCTTCTAAATCTTCTGTTGTGTACAACACAATTATTTGCTTGTTTTATAAAGGAAAAAGTTTTTTCAGGACTTCATGCAAACTCCAGTGAGTTAATAGAGACTCAATTTGCCTCAGATTAAAGTACCCCCATTTAAGATTAGAAATTGAGGTTTTACCTAGTGCAATTGGGAATTCTTAACTATTTATCATGTATCTAGCTAATCTGAAGCATTTCAGAAACACCTCTCCTTATATTGCATCACATTCTTTTACAAACTCCTAATAGGAAAAGAATTGCTGAAATGAGAAGACAAACATCTAGACTATCTCTGGAATTTACTATTCATCTAAATTCTTAAACTGCTTAAGTTTGAAATTGTACTGCTTTAATTATTAAAGAGTCTAATCGTGTCTCTGAGCTGTTTGTTGTCAGATCACTGTGACATGCAGATGAATTTCAGTAGAAATGTTTGGATTTTCACTTTTCTATCACTATTGGTTGTAAAGTCACACTTAATCAGCAGTTATTGAAAAGGATTTTTCAGCAGAACAGGATGGGATCTTAACCTTGGACCAGTTGAAATAAAAGTAGACATAGTACATGTTGTGCCACAAGTATGTAATATCACAATTAGTTTAAGTAATGGGAGTAATACTATTAAATTGAATCAACAATTTAAAAGAAATGCAGAAGGTAAAGCATGATACTAAAGTAACTGATTAACCTGTATTTGGACTGTTGAGGGTAATATATCAACATAATAACAGCTGAGGGAAAATAAAGCACTATCACAGAAAACACTTGAAAGAAACTATTGTTTTTAAATACATTTAGTTTTGTCTATATGACTCAGTATTTTTAAGTATCTTAAATCAGGGAAGAAGTTGCAGTAGCTTTTGTCCAGGTTGTTCCCTAGATAAAGGGGCTAGCTAGTCAATGTTGATAACCTACCTAGAAGTCTTTGAACCAGATAAATTCTTAGTTTTCTAGTTGATGTTATTTACTGGTACCAGATAGAGGTTTTTGGTAGCACATAACCAAATCAGGCAAACCTAAACCTGCATAGTCAGTATTTCTGCATTTGTCAAGAATATATAATTCCATATACCCCTTATTGTGAGATTCTGAAAATGTATTTTTACTTATTGTCTGTTTATGTGCAAGTAATTAGATGAAGTAGTCAAGAACAGGGAATTTGCTCTATATTTACTAGTAATGGCTTTGGATTTTAGTGTTTTCTTTAACCCATTGTATGTTTGACTGATAATTAAAAATGGCCTCAGAAATCATTGATTTTGAGTTCCCATGAAATTAGCAAGTGAGAAATACGTAATTTTGGTTTTATTCTTGGGAGTTGGTCTTACTCATGTTGAACAATGCCTTACACTTTAGTTAAAGTTACAGTTAAAAAATACCAGCTCTGGGCACGAGCTTCATGTATTTTGAATTAAAAAATGAAAGATAGGTCAACATACGTAAGATAGAATTTGTCCCAAAGGTCAAAGTTGCAGATGGGTGAATCAGACAAGGCAGCAGCTGCCTGGAACCTGGAAAAATATTTATGCATGGATCCTCCAATTTCAGCAATAGTCACTGCTGGTGTATGGGGTGCAGGCTGTGATGCCAGCCCCGTTAGGTGAAGCTCTGCTGTGTGCCCGTCCGTGCCGAGATAAACTTCTCTGGGTTTTGTGTGTGGGTGGCACATGCAAGGCAAAGCCCAGCGTAGATGTATGCACACCTCTCATCTCCCTGGGATGTGACAACATTTACGTTTATGTTTGCAAATGCTGGGACATGTAACTTTAGGAAATGTTACATACCTGTTCGTACATAGGATGTATCTATGGTAGCACTAGTCAGTATGTTTTTTAGTCTAAGATTGATTTAAAAATTAAATTCCTGGCCGACAGAATGATGGGGGTTTGATCGAGCATGGTGGAGCTGGTGTGTACACTGTATTTCTTCTCCTTTCTTGGAAAGAGTGTCAATGGGAATTATAAGGTGTGTTTCCATGACTGCTGCAAATGAAGGTGTAGCAACTGCATTTCTGTTCATTTCCTAATTAACATACAGTGATGATTAACTTCCTGATTACATATTGGTGACCTGATCAAACAAACTGGTTTAACATCTAGAAACAGACCTAAATGTCATGTATACATACCAGTTGGATTACTTTCAGGTAAATTGCTTTTTCTGTATTTTGTAAGAGACATTGTAAAAGTCAGTAACAAAGAGCAGGAAATCTACTTTTGCTGAAAATGTTGGCTGAAGTTTGATTTTTTCCCTCAGATTTAAAATACTTGGAAAATTTACTAGGCTTATAGCTGCTCCTGAAAGGATTTAAAATATGGTACTAATACATTTTTATATGTGGCAAAAACTTACATTTCCCTAAAATAGTATATTTTCTTCCTAGTTTATTTATCCACTTGTTACTAGGAGTACACACTAGTAAAAGGCTCACACCAGATAAATGTCACGTATTAATAATAAAATGAAATTTGAAGTATTTCTGGTAATTTGTGCAGAACCCCTTGTGCTTTCATTTCATGAGCCTGGACACACGTAAGGTGCCTGGAGTGCCCACGTTCAGCTGCAGCTCACTGCTCCAGCTTGTGCTCGTGCTTTGTTCTCTGTTCTGTACAGTGCCATAGCCTCTCTTCATTCCCTGTGCATATGCAGTTGCTGGATTTTTTCCCAGCATGGCTGGAAGGTGCAATTAACAGTAATGGATACTTTGATAGTGAGAATCTTTATTTCTTCAGCCATAATAATAGCCCCTTATTTTAGGAGCTATATTGTTGAATGACAGCTACTGTTGGCGAGTATGTGTCTACAAAAGTGGGTTCATTTGGTCAGATTCTCAGCTGGCACAGAGAGTCATATTTCCATGAAAGATAGTAAGCTATATTAATTTATGGAATCCCAGCTGGGAATCTCAATCAATTTCAATAAAAAGTAACTATCATATTCCTCTGAAGCAAGAATTACACAACCTAGCCTAAAGTGAATTTTGCTGTTTTAATAAATGTAGGTAGTCACTGGTTCGTAATAAATTACATAAAATTAGAGTGTAGTCAATATTTGATTTCTTTAAAAATTTATTCCTTCCTTTTCATTGAACACAACAGAATCATTTATGTATTGTGTCTCAGCATGATAGATTATATAGGAATAGTGTATTTAATACCATAAAACTATCATATAAATACAAATCACATTTTTTTTCATTAGCTAGCTCGCTTTCATTTTGAAGAAGAAATACTCAGTCAATTATAAATGAGGCTGTGCTTTCATTGGAGAGTGAAATACATAATTTTTTTCCAGCCTCAACCATGTATAATGAAATCTCTCTTTTGAAATCCAGTCTTAAGATGGATTTTGAAGCATGCTGACATTTAATAAAATCTTCGTTAAATTAAAATATGTTCAGTTATTTCAAATCTCTATTTAAATCTAGGGTAAAATTCTACATCCTGCACAAGAGATGTCTTTAGCAAATAGTTACTATTAACCAGTGATTTTGAAGTGTGTGTGTATGAGAAAGATTTTAATTTTTGAGTATATTCTAATTGGTGACCTTGGTGTTATGTGTTATAATCTGTCTGGTGCTGTCTCTTCGAGAGGATCTGTAGCAATAGTATCTCTAGGTAACTAGAAGAAGAGTCAAAGACCTCAGACTACCACTTCAAAGTCAAACTCATGCCGTGTCTGTAACTAGTTTATTTTTTAGTAGCCCTGGGCTGGTAGTTTACCAGGATACTTATTTGGCCTCTGTGAAATGAACAAATATTCTATTGAGTCCTGTCCATTGACTGGGAATCTTTTAACGAGTCTGGCATGAATGATCATGGATACCATCAGGGGCTGGTTGAAACAAAATAGCAGAATAAGCTGAAGTTTGTGCTGTCAGAACCTTTGTAGTATTTCACTGTTGTCAGTACTTTTAATTTGATTAACAAAGCTTATAAAGGAACATTTTGAGTACTGTAATTTAGCATCAAAAACAATCACTAACAAACAAGGCTCTTCACTGTTTGTGCTGTTTTACAAATACAGCTTTGATTTCCGCTGTTAAAACTGTGTTTCATAGTGGAGCCCAATGAATAATGAAAAACCGCCATGTGAGAGTATTTTTAATACATATTATTAATGACACTTTGCTTATTCTGATTTGAAGTCATCAGGAAAAGTCACTTTCAATTTAAATTTCCATAAAATGTTACTTGTCCAATTCTAATAAATGCTGAACACAACTGTGAAAGGAAAAAACTAGCTAAAGAATGCAAGCTAAAAGTTCACAAAGGTTTTATTTCACATTGTCCTGTTAGATGGTTTTGCCACAGTGTTCCTGATTCTTTTTTAAGGGCCCCTTGAAGATGCTACTGAGGATGAAGAAGAAGAGTGCCTGTCTGAGGAAAATGATACTATCTCAAAAGAAGACTTTCCATTGGAGGAAAGCTTTTCTGCAGAGTTTGAGCCTGAAAATCTGAGCTGTGAAGAAGTGGAATACTTTTGTAATAAAGGTAATCATTGTAGCCAACCTCTTGAGAGAATACTGGCCAAACTGTGTCACACTGGTCAAAGAGATATTTTGGTTTAAAATGTATAAAAAGCCCTATTATTACTACCTTAAAAACAGGAAAAGGAGTCATTCGTGAAGTTAAGTCTGGTAAGGGATAAATATTTAAGCATGTTGAAAGACACTTTTCAGGGACATGAATCATCTTGCCTTAATGTTTTCCTCCAAGTGTTATTTTCTACATATTTAACTGTGGAGAACAGACCCCAGAAGTCAATTATTATCAGATCTGAAGCTAGCAATGCAGTGTGTCTGTTCATTGCTTCTCTGCCTAGGAAACATTGCTAGGATAACAGATTGTGTCAGTAGATTCTAGGATTAAAATAGAGCTTATTATAGAATTTATTATGCATGGTAGAAAACTAGTGATTTGTGAAAGGATAACTTTTGAAGTTGCAGATACCTTTTTGGTGTGCTTGTTACTTAAAAATTACTGAAGATTGAGGTATTTTAGCATAAGGTACTCCAATTCATTCTTACCATTTCAGTCTGCAAGGTTGTGCTGCTTCCCAGTCAGCTGACAGAAAAACACACTGTTGTTATTTAGAGCACTGAATTAACCTTCTTCCTGCCAGATATCCACTTGATTGCTCTATTGTTTGTCTTCTGCAGGTAAGGATGCCTATCAAATAGCTGAAATTGTTGTGGTGGTGTTCTTCTGTTAGTCCACAAATCCCTCAGGCATTTGGATATTGATGGTTTCTCTGTCTTTCTGTTCGTTCCCAGATGATGACATACAAATAAGTTATCGTTTTTTCTTATGATAACTTGATATGTTGCTGGTTTTGTATTATTTTCATCTCTCTTGGATGAAGTCAAATAAATCCGTTTGACGAGCCAAGTGTTCCAACTGCAGAATATTAGTCCTTCCTAGAGAGGGTTCAGTCATCAGAGGCAAAGGCATTACAGTGTGTTTTCTACATGTCCTCTATGTAGCTTGAATACTTTTTACAAAATAATTTACTTTTGTGTTACAGGTTTTTGATACTTAGTAAGCCACCCTAAGAGATCAGAACAGTCTAATAGATAGTTTGGAGTTCAGCTGCTACAAATCTTTCTGTGAGGAGAGACCAGATTATGAATAGATTCTTTACAAACAGAAAGAATTTAGTACTACTATAACTGTGAAGTGAACAAATACTACAATTGCTTTGTGTTCACATGCCTTTCAGACACCATTTTCCTTAGCTGAAAAAATGTATTCCTCCTGTTACTGGCAGTACTAAACAAATATTTAAACCACTGTGAGCATAATTGTTATACTGGTGTCTCTTGAATTCCTCCTGTCAGCAGTGGAATATTATGTCCCACTCTTAGTTCATATCATACCAGTTTGATTTAGTTACCTCTCTGTACTTCTTACTGCATTTCCAGGGCCTACCAGTGGAAAATACTATGGTTTTGGGTGAAATCAAGAAAAAAATTTGAGGGTTTTTTTTTAAATAGCAATCAATATTGTAAATTCACATTGAATTTCAATTTATCTTGGATCATTCCTTTAAATAAAAGTCTTTCAGGTAAAGCATTGAATCCAAGCCATGGCATTAAAGAAGATCCGGCATCAAATGGGAATACATTTAAATCTGAATCTTGATTATCTTGATTATATGTTTTATTAAGAACATCTGCTGATTCTTCAGGCTAAATACCTTCTGACTTCCCAGCAGTTTGTAAGTGTGTTGTAGTTATAAAAGAATCTTAAGTCTCTCCAGTGGAACTGCTGCAGAAGAAAAGTTGAAAAGAAGATTTCTGAGGATCAAGGGGCACATAAAATTTCTAATCTACCTCCAGCTGAGGCAGTATGACAAAAAGTCCCACTTTGAAGCAAATTGGGAATATCCCTGGAAAAGGATGGAATGGGAGACTAGAAATGTGCTGGGTTTTTATTAATGTCTCAACTTCTGTGGAATGTCCTACTTCTTCAGGGTCACACTTAAGTGTCATTAGCATGAGGCCACCTATGTTTTTCTGAAGGTAAACCCTAAGAAGACAAAACTAATCTGGAAAGCAAATAAATGTCTTTTTTGTCCTTTTCTTAGTGAAAGGGTCTGTGACTCTATTATATAGTAAATACTAAAAATGAGACTGCTTCTCATTGGGTTTTTTCATTAATTTGTTAAGAATTCAGAGTCTTCTGTTTTTCTTTGTAGTGCTTCAGCATTGAAAGTAAAAGATGGTATGAGAAACAAGCTTTTTTATCCTAGAAATATTTTTTAACATAATGAGTGAAGATTCATTACAAAAATGAAAAAGCTTGAAAATGAGTTTTGTACCAAATAGGTTAGAGAACAAATAAATGCATTCTAATTTCTGATTTTGGGGCCTGACTTTTGATTTGTCTTCTGCTCTTTGATTGTATCGGCAGCCTGTAAATGACAAGTATTTTCAAATAAGGAAAAAATCAGTATAGATCTGTGTTTTCTCATGCAACAGGTTTCCTTTTCCCGGAAATGTATCAGAACTGGCATGGGAATCCATTATGCTATCTCTGAATTCTACCCTTGCTAGCATGGATCATTGAAGGTTCTAGAAAGTAAAGGTGTTTTCTTGGATATAAATTTTATCTGTCCTCTTTCCCTGTTTCCCTTCCCTGGGATTTCTTCCCAGCTGACCCAGAACAAGAGAACAAATGAGTAGCAGGGCTTCCTGCAAGAATCAAGAGGCATGGGGAGCAAGTGGCACAGCTGTTGGGGAGGAGGTGTTTGTGAGGCTTCATCCGTGGTATGTTTTTTATACTCACCCAGCTCTGTAAATTCAAGTACCCCCTAAAACCAGAGGCTTTTTACTATCCAAACTAGGTACCCAAGGCAAAAATTTACTGAAGTCACAATTCATTCTGAGGAATGAGAACAGAGGACTAAGAGGTTCACAACTCGGTAACTTTGGTTTTTTGACTGAAGAGATTTTCCTGTCAAACTGTGCCTGATGCTGTTACAAGCAGAGAGCAGTCCCTTACTGTCTAAATTGCAAACAGGAACCTTTATAAAGCCATACTTGTCATTCCCACCTTATTAATTTGGGTTCATGAGATAGATTCAGCAGAATAGTTGCCAGCATTAGAAGGTGAAGGCGAAAGCCTCTGCAAAGAGTGAAGCAAATTAATCGCATTGATTGAGCTAAATGTCATTTTGCAACTTCTCAGTTTTCAAAATTTTTACTTTCTGCTATTACTTTTCCCTTCTCCTTTTGCTAGTTAATGGCTTTTATGATGAGGAATTTGGAAAATTCCTCTTCCCCCCACAATTCTGCAGTACCGCAAGATTGACTTTGCTGCATGTGAATGTTTATTCCTATGGGATCTTCATTTAGCTCAATGTGAGGAAGCGAACAACAGTTTAAGCCTGTAAATAGTCAAAGGTGAAGTGGAAATTACCAACCTGTTTTTTTTCAGGGATTGCTTTAATCTTACAGCTCTTAATTTTTAGCCTTTTGGATGAAGAGCTTCATAATAGGTGGTAGTTAAGTTTGATTTGTTTTCAGTTTTGACAGTGGGATTAGGAGAAAGGGGAATATATTGGAAACAGGACAGTGGTGTTCTACTGCAAAGTTGTACTGATTTCTATCTTTGAAGTAGAAACAAACAACTTCATAGAAGGTAGCCTTGGTGATAGTGCATTACATTTTGTCAGTTTGAACACAGGCTTTGAAAGTTGCTGTTTATGTTAATTACTACAAATTGACGTACTGCCAATAAAGAGGGTATCTGATGATGCTGTCCACACAAAGCTTGTATTAGCTTGGAATCTCCCTTGATAAATATATTTTTTTAATGTCCAGATAGTGGGTATCTGTGATCAGAGTCTGTATCAGATTAAGATTAATTCAGATTAAATTTAGATACAGAAAATTTATTACTTAAATGTCAGTATTTCAGCAATCTAAATAAGCAGAAAGTAGCCTATCTCCCATGTAGTACAGGGATAAGATAGGTTTGGAAGCTAGGAGATAGGACAAAAATATTAGATTTTGTCTACTGTAGGTTGGAATAAGAAAATAGGGTCATGCTAACAGATGTGAAGAAGTACGCTGGAGGCATAATAGGGCTAATAATTGCGGAAGGGCACATAGAAGGAGGGGAAAAACATCAGAACAATACAAAGGCCAAGTTGAAGTGATGGGATGAAAATCAAAGTTCCAAGTTAAGTTCATTTGTGAGGTGAAGTAGTTTATGGTTGGTTTTTGAGTCTGGTTGCTGTTATCCTGCTTAGATACCCTCAGGAAAAATAAAGAAAATGTTCTTGTCTGTTACTCAGAAAGTTTGCTATGCTCATATGGTGACATCTTTTACTCTCTGTAAACAGGAAGGAGAAGAGGAGCCTTGGTAACTTCACAGTGGTGGAAACTGGATAAACAAATTACAGTTCCTTCCTAGCAGAAGTGTTCAGTGAGGGTTTAACTTTCAAAGGAAAATTATCTTGAGCAATTCGAGAGATCGCTTGAGAGTAGTAGATAGTTAAGCAGCCGTGTTCACATAAGGAAAAAAGGCAAGAGGAGAAAATGGAGCAGGTGTATAATCAAAGGAGAAAATGGAGGTGTATAATCGAAGGAGAAAATGTTGGACTGTTGCCAGAAGAAGGAAGCAAATGAAGGAATGTCCATATCTGATATTAGTGAAAGAGGCAGGTTCATTTCTTGTTGCTTGCCAAGACAGTTGTGTCAAATTCTCCTGTTTATTGCTTGTAGTATGGCTATTGCTCTTGTTCCCCATGTTGTAGGCTTTCTATGGTTACTTCATCACAAGGCAACATTGGCACCAGCCCTCAGTGGAAGGAGATTCAGTGGCCTTAAAACTCCTGGTGGCAGATGGGAAAGCAAATGGCTTCTGCTTTCCAGTGTCAGCTCTGCTTCAGTTGGTGACATAGGGTGATGGGGAGGATACATGAGGTGGGGTGGAGAGTGATTGTTTCAGCATGCAATGATTTTAGGATCTATAGCACACACTGCTATGTATGTCTGTAGTGATTTTGGTTGAGTGGTTCGAGTTCCTGATACATTGGTTGTCTTTATTTGTGGGGGAAGAGGGAAATGAGGGAAATCCAGTGCAGTCTGAAACTCTCATGCAGTTGTAAGTCAGCAAGAACAGAACTCAGGGAATATGTGGCCTGCATACTGAGTGTATACCTGGTTCTATGTTCTCATATTCTGCTTGGGCAGGAGGGGATGAGTTCTGAACCTGAACTCAGTTTTCTGCTCATGTACGTGTACTCATGCTCATGTATGTTGTTACTAGCCTACCAGACCAGCTTGGGACTGGAATTTTATATGTTAAACCATGTGACCTGATTGTGCAGCCAGGCTTGAGATTCAGAGAAACATCTTCAGTGTGATTCCTCATATGAGAAAGCATATACAAAGCTAACTTTGTCTGTGTATTCATCTCTCCCTTTGTACTTCATGTGCAAAGTTATCATGCTACCATCTATAATACCAGCCAAACTCTTAACACCCTGAAAATGATTTCTGTGTGTGTCCCTTTTTCCTCTGGAGTATGACTTTGTGTCTGTGTGTATGCCTGTGTGCATCTGTGTACATATTCTCTGCTTCTTTCACATTATACATGTAGTGACTAACAATATGCTTGCTATTTTCTGCTTCTGAATCAAACAGTAGATTTATGCTCTCTTTTCTTTATCTTTCTCTGATTTTTTTTAACCAGAAACGTTTTAATATTTTTTTTTCCTTTTCAGTAATGGATTTCATGACAAATTTCTACACTTTTGCTATAGCAAGTGGAAGTAGGATCAGCAGAAGGCAGCTATACCATAATCACTTTGAGCTCAATAAGGAGATCTTTACAGGCAACTTTGTTCTTATTTCTTAACGGGATTAAGAAGCTCAGCTCTTTAAATTCTTGCATATAACACTGACATTTCGAGGGTGTGTTTGGACCAAGGAGTTCAAAGAGAAGGAATAAAAAAGAAAAGCCAATATGACTTTGTTTTTTACCTTGCTGCAGGAGCTGTTTGTGCAAATCGCCTATAAGCTTATTGACCTGAATCTTTGACTCCTTGTTTTCTCTGGATTTGGCTGGAGTGTAGACACTGATAGAGCACTGATAGAGGTGATTGCACAGCCCTCGGCTTTGCTTGGCACCAGACACCCCCCCTCCCTGTTCCTGACATTATCTTTCCCTGGCAATACTTTTGTTCTGCTTGAGCTGATATTCCTTTAAATTTTTTATATTTATTTTAATGCATTACATTTGATTTAGGTAGGCTTTCTGACTAAATGAAGGATACGTTCATTCTTTTTGTAGTCAGAGACAGAAGAGGGCATGTATCTATTTTCATCTCCTAGGATAACTAGAGTATGCATAAGAACTCACAGCACTGCTCCTTCCAAAAACACAATGGTTATTACCTCCTATTGACTTGTCTGCATGTTTGTGACACTGTTGGATTCTCATGTTCCCCAGAGTAAGGGTTCCATTATGTTTATCTGTATCACATGCAACTGAAACAACTTTAGAAGACAAGGCTGGGGGACCTCATCACTCTCTACATGCACCTGGCAGGGGGTTGTAGTGAGGTGGGGGTCAGTCTTTTCTGCCATGCCTGTAGTGAGAGGACGAGAGAAAATGGCCTTAAGCTGAGACAGAGGAGATCCAGATTTTTCACTGTTGGGCATTAGGGTGGTCAGGCACTGGAAGAGGTTGCCCAGGGAGATGGTGGAGTCACCATCCCTGGAGGTGTTCAGGAGGCATCTGGATCTGGCTCTGGGTGATGTGGTTCAGTGGTGTAGAGGTTACAGTGGCAGTGCTGGGTGAACAGTTGGATCTGATGATCTTAAAGTTCCCTTCCAGCCCTGACGATTCTGTAATTCTAATGTTCCTTAGTTTTTTGTCAGATGCTGAATAGACAAAGAAAGGAAGGGGCTTCTCTGATAATAGCCTTTGAGCAAGGCTAAGTCAGAATTAGCTTGGATCCTAGCAGGATGAAAGATCTTTTTCATCTGAATATCAGCATTTGCCTTGTGCTTTACCTGTTACAGTTTCTCATTCTTTCCTGCTACTGGAGCTCAGAGGACCACCTTTTTCCTTGCTAAAAGGGAAAAGAGATATCTGAAAAGGTTGGAGTGATCTTTTTTTTCTTCACCATTCACTAGAGAGCATGTAAATGCTTCTCAAATAAAAAAGTACAAGATTCTCTATTCTATACTTCTCTTTATTTACTGCTAACCCATGTTTAAACCTGTCATGCCATATTTTTAGTCCAGCTGAAACCTATGTAGGTATTAACATTAACTTTAGTTGGATAAATTTTGACCTAAATTAAACACGCAAACCCTTCTTCTAATCAAGAATTAAATAATTGGTCATCAAGCAGAAAATTATATCTCAAAAAGAAACTAGAAAGCTATGTTTCAAGAAATAAATACACAGATCCAAATGGAAAACATTATTTTAACTGTACAGAATTAAAAAGTGAGAGAAACACTTAAACAGCTTACTCAACTTTAAGCAGTTTATCAAAGCAACTCCAGCCTTTTCAGTCAGCACATTTTGGTTTTCTTAAGAACAATGAAATTCTGAATTCTGTGACAGCTAGGGATAGAATTCACGAATGGTTTATTTGGTTACAACAAGTAGTATAATGTCCTCTTTCTAGAAAATCGCAAAACTTGTACTTGAATTGACTTAAATTTGAGCTCAAATTTGACAGAATACGTATTGTAAATTAATAAGAGTAATCTTCTTTAAAACATGAAATGCACAAATGACAATTTCACCACATGTCCTTAGTTCAGGTGTACTGTACATCTGTTTCTAATGTCATTTATAATGAAGGTCCATTTTGTCTCTTTTTTGTCTAATTTGGTGTTGTCATAGTTTAGTATGTGTGTCCTTGACACAGAAATTCTGAATACTTTTGAAGAGTTTTAAGACATGACTGAAAAAATTCTTGTAAACCCAGGCCCAAAAAGCAGACTTGCTTACAGGTTGTGTACTATATGGATATATTTACAGTAATTTAACTCTGAAATGATCAGTAAAAGTAAATTAAGCAAATTCTACATTTATTACATCATTGGATAAATACTGATAAGACAAATATTACCACTGGCTGGAGAAAAAGAAGCATGTATTTATGACTGCTGAGTCTTTTTCTTGGGTTTGACTCAAAGAAGCCTAGACTGGTTTTGAAATCATGTGTAATACATGTATGTGGAAACACACCTGTAGTGATAGGGGATTGGCTGCTTTTCATATTGAAGCATGTGAAGTGTTGATTGTTTAAAATAAAAACATCCAGTTGTTTTCAACAAGGTAAATTAAAATTTCACTGTGTAGAAACAGGTACTTGGTGCTATTCATTAGGTAGTTGTGTGTGGAAATCACATGAAAGCTGGATTCATATGTGATAATGATTTTAGCTGTAGAGTGTAAAATGAGGTGTTCTTGGTTGGATGAAGAATTTTTATAGGAGATGGAATATTTCTGCAGTAGGGAAGGAACAGAATTTTTACATAATTAAATTGAAATATGAACTTGCAGAAGAGCCTTCAAACTTGGAATTTGAAACTTGTTAGAATTTCTCTGAAGTAATCTCTCTGTTTTGCTGCAGGCTGGTCTAGAATCTCATGGATTGTTGATTTCCATTGAAATAATTTTTGAAAATGATATTAAGCAACAGTCTTTATTTGTGGCGTGTAAATATCTTTTAAAACGTACTTCTGCTGCTTTTCTAATCAAGTGCTTAGAGCTATGTAGTTTGAACCCTGGGCTAGTACTTGCATATTTCTAATAGAGTTCTTGTATTTGAAGTTTTAATGGGGAAAGATTGAAAAGATGCAGACTTTTTAAATTTTTTGTAAGACTTTTTTTTTTTTAGACTTTTTTGATTTTTTTTTTAAGTCAATAGAAGCTCTTGAGTGGTATATGATACTCATTTGCAGCACTGGTGTTTAGAGTTGCTCCCTAAAAATTAGAATATACGTAGATACATATATATATTTAAAATACATTAATAAAAAGAAAGTCAGAAATACAATTTAGAGAACACTTACACTGTTCTGCAGGCAGTACATTTGAATGAGTGATCCTTGTCTTGAAAAGACTTCAAAAGCAAACAGTGGCGATAATGAGAACATATCAAACTTGTAGAGAAAGAGGAAGGCCAGACTCAGTCTAGATGAATGTGCTGCACAGCAGTGTCTTATCCCAGGAGAAAACTGCTGTAGCTGAAATGGTTAGAAATAATTGACACTGCTTTTTAACGTGATCACTGTGCTGAAATGTAATGTGTCAAGATGTCATTTTATTAAACAAAGTGGTGATTTTAATAGGAACCAAAATAGTTTCATACCACTGTTTTGGAGAGCTAACGGCTTGCACATATGTAGGCACTCACCAACACTTGAATATTCACAGACTGATCCTAAAAGTTAGGGAAAGAGACAATGCCTTGTTTCTGAGAGTTGCTGGATAAATAATTCTAAGAGTGCTTAGGGCAAATGAAAACATACAGTTATTTCAAATGAGGTTTATCCCAGGAGAAATTATGATTGTTAATCAGCATGACAGAAAACAGTAATTGCTTGCAAAGAAGCAAAGTATTGAGGTGATTAATATAATCTGAAATAAAATGCAGTAGGTTAACATGTTCAAGTGCTGGTTTCTTTTAGGTGCGTTACCAAATCAATCATCTGTGGGCCAGATTTTGCTCATATTTTCTGTGTTTGTTGAGTAGGGTGTCTCAGCTGATTTTTATGGGCTTCACTGAATTTATTTCTGATACATATCAGGTTAATTGATAACAGTCTGGTGGGGATAGCACCAGATCTCTTCCTCTCTCTGTCTCTTGGCCCTTGCAAGGCTTGTAGAATAAACCCATTTGCATGACACTGTAGCCACTGTAGTTGTTTATCTTGTCCTCACATCATTTGGCAAATATGACAAAGTGTGGAAACATTCCTCCCAAATTATTTAGTATCTTTATTCTCACAGTTCTATTACTGTTCCAAAAGCTTATGTGATTTTTTTGCATTATTTTATGCCCAGAATATTTTATATCTGCTGAAACCTGTATTGCCATTACAATTATAGTTAAATATATACACAGAATACTGTAAAAAGAGATAATCCACAAGAAAGTTAGTTAAGGTCTGTTAGATGTCATTGGTCTTCTTAAGAATAGTGTGTCCTGCTTAAAAGAAAGTTACATTGAATGAATTAAGTATTTGTATTTTAAGTTGTATATGGTTTATTTCAAAGTTACTGAGTATGGCTTCTGAAGAGATGTTCCTGGCAACAATTTTCAGCTTACTGTGCGTTTCTTAGGATTCAAGAACAGGATTATCAGTGTGTGTAAACTTTGTTACTGGTTGCAGGCATGAAGATAAAACGAATAACAAAGGACAATTTTTGATTGCTGCTCTATAGTTTCTGAAGCTCTGGCATCTAGTTCGTATGTATAGTCTCAGAATCCTTCTTTGGTTGGATCTGGAATTACTGCTGCTGGAGACTGTGGCAGAAAGGAGAGGGCTCCCTCCCCCTTCATAGTCAGTCTCACTGGTCTGTCACCATACATGAGGTTATGTCCTTGCCAAATGAAAGTCTACAGTGAGTGACTCCTAAGTCTTTGCATTGTGTCTGTTTTCTCTTTTGGCAGAGTGCTACAGACTTTGCAACAATTTATTTCTGAACTGATTTATTATAATTGGGAAGTGATGTTTCAGTCTGAACAGCTGTATGAGGACGTTAGCTTTTTAAGTTTACATTTATGCTGCCAGGAAGAGGGAAAACAAACTGAATTTCAGACTTTTAATGTTCTCTCGCTCCAATAGAAGCTGCTGTGTGCTTTTTGTGACTGGTACAGTGCTTCACCCAAAGCTATTTTGTGTGATGATAAAACCATGAGTGTATGAAGCTTGCAGGTTTTTCATCTCTTTTATGACCTTATCTTTTGTGAGTGGCTTCTGTGAAGGTATCCTAACTATAGGAAGCACCTGGTAAACATACGTGATATCTATGCCATGAGAAGCAGTTGCGAACAAGAAAGTAGATCTGTCAGTTCTGAACTGTTCATTGTTAAAAATACTTTGTTGATTTTGCTGATTGCAAAATACATTGTAGAGTGCCTAACAGCTGCTATAACACTCCTAGTCAAAAAAGTTCAATAGTTACATTGTATGAGACTTTCTGTAAGAGCCTAATACTGATAGGAACAACATGGATTAAAACAGCAGGGTTGAGAAGAACTGCTAACCCATGTGCTTCTTTAAAATACCACAACTACTTGTGGTACAAGCTGATTAAGTACAAATTGGAAAGTCTTTAATTTGTTAAAAAGATTAAAGTGAAATTACTTGTTAATATTCAAGTCTCTCTTTTCCTACATGTCAGTGTTGTCAGAGAAGTTGGAGTTCTCTCTCTCACGTTTCTGGTAATATGTCTCTTTTACAGTCTTTAGATTTCCTGACCAACTTTACCACCTTGAATTACAGTGAATTGTCTATTGGATGAACGTTAGGCTATTTAAACCACATTTAAAAAGCTTGAACTGTTTTTGAAGACAACAGAAACAGTCAATGCTAGTAAGAAATTATAAGGTCAAGATGAAAATTCTATCCACATTACATATTGAGGTTGTTTGAATAAGACTTTCTTTTTTCCTCTCAGTTAAGCAGTATTTTGTGTATTCAGCATTTCAGCATAAATCAGAGATTTGTTTCACCCAACTTTAGCTGACTAAAGATAGGTTTCTAGTCTAAGCTGTGTGTTTAAGAGGATGATTCATTTCAGCTCTCTCAGACACCAAGAGAGGGGTCTCATATCTCAGGCATCCTAGAATAGGATGAGTCAGTCAGGAGGTTTCTTTCTTCCCTGACTATAAGAGCATCTATGCAAGTAGTCTGGACTAGCTTAACTACCAGGCATCTGAGGTTAGAGGTGATGAGTTCTGCCAGAAGTGTAACTTTAATACCAAGTATAGAGAAGTAGTGGAAATTCTAGTAGATTTGCTTGACTCTTGACTGAACATAATTTATGGTATTGTATGTGCTTACTCATAAGAGTATTTTTTCATGCAATGAATTCACTTACCAGGCTTAGTTGCTAAGAAGCAACTGCCTAAACCTGCCTAAACAGAAGCAGGTTTTGATTCATTTTAGGGTACTTATAATTTCTTTTATATCACTCTTTGGTGTTGATGGGAAAAAGTTATTTATCCTTTAACTTAAATACAAAATATAATTGAGCAGCAAAGTAAAAAAAAGTGTGAGAAAACCCAAAATAATGGGATTAGAAAGGAATCATCAAGTTTGTAGCAAATGGGTAGTATATATAGGCAAAAACCACTTGATTAAATGTGAAAGAAAGAAATAATTTATGTCGTGGATCCAATTAAATGTCTACACCTGTTAATTGAAGAAAAATGTAATCAGTTCTAAAATAAATATAAAAAAAAATAGTCTTATTGAGACTGAAAAGTAGTCAGTGAGTGAACTGAAAGAGTAAACAATGGAAAGAAAATAAATTCTGAAAGGAAATAAACTCCTTTGTGCTAAACAAATGTTAGCTGCTAAAATAGCTTTAAGTATGGGAAAAGAAAGGAAAAAATCTTGAGAGATGTGCTTTGTTAGCAGCTCTTCTGCTAAGCCTCCCTTTGGCTTTTTAAAGTTGCAGTGTCTCCAGTACCAAATGGATTGTCTTGATTGCCCATTTCAATCTGACCTGGATGCTCAGCTGAGCCTGGGATAGACTTCACTCCCTGGTGGATTTGGAAATTGACAGTAATGTACCAATTTTTGGTTTCACAAGCAGGTTGGAGTAGTGTGGGGGAACAGGAGAAATCAGTGTGGTGATATTTCAGGTGTATAATGCATGCACTTGGCAGTTGGGAATAATAGAAAATGTCAATGAAAATACTTAGGAATACTTGTAGATGCAAAGCAAAGTTTTCCTTAATGTAAATTCCACATTTTATGTACTCTATTTGCACAAGACATGCATCAATTCATGAGAACTTGACTATGAAAACCACATGACAATATACTGCATGAAACACTGAAGAAGGAAGTTAGTGGAAAGTGAAGTCATCTGCTAACATACATTTTCAGATCTTTCCTCATCTCCCAAACACTTAATTATACACAGCGTACAAACTGTGTGCTATCGTTTGTATACCTTAGCTGCTGTTCTGTCCTTTTGCTTTTCAGCAAAATCTTTTCGTGTAACTTTGTCCTCTTTTAATTCTAATAGTTTAATTTGTTTGATATTCTGGTTAGTTGTACTGATTGGAAGAATGCTGAAATTTGCAGACTAACACCAAGTTGGCATATTTTATAACCTGGAAAAAACATAATATTTTGGAGGTTAAATTATCCAGTTATCTGTGCTTTCTCTGTGTCTAAAAGAATTACTATTTCTAAATATTGCTGTTACTGTTCTGATCTAGTACACAGAGCTCTATTATATACAGTGGAAGAAAAACATTTGCATTCTATACAAAGAACATTCTAAGAACTTTCTATGTTGGTTATACATCTTGAGTTGGAAAACAACAATTACCCTTGCTGTGAAATGCTTTCCAAGATTTTTGAGAAAACTGGAGTTGATCTTGCTGGGTCTGAACTTAGGAAAAATTTTCTTTGTGTCTCTCCAATGAAAGACAATTTTTTGCTGCTTTAAGTTGCTGTGAACATAGAAGAATGAAGGTAAAATTATCCAACAGGTTCTTCAGTCCACCCAAGGAAAGCAGAGGTCTGATTACTACAAAGTAACTATACAAATGCTAATTCAAAATAGGCTAGTTGCTTAAAAACAAATAATTGCTAAAACTGCTCAGCAGAAACTTGATAGCTTTTTCAGCACCTGAGTATTTAGGACTTTCTTCTGAAAGGTAACTTCAGATTGAACTGAAGCATATGAACTTCAAATGCCTGGCTAGAGTTACACAGTCAATTTAACACAAAAATTGTGCTAGATATTTTTGTTACATTCAAGTTTTGTTTTACATACTAAAAGTGCCTATGAATATTCTGGACTGTGTTTTTAGTACCGCAAGTACACTGAACTGTAGTTTTGTAATCAAACTCTAGAGTGATTATAGTATTGTGCTTGTGTGAGTAGTAGTTTTATCAGGCTCTTATACTTCATATTTGAAAAGACGAGTTTCATGAATGCAAGGAGGAATGTGTTATTACAGGACATTACATGTGCATATGAAGTTGATGCTTTAGTGTTTGTATATAATCATGTACTTGAAAACTCCGGGTCGCAATCTTATCTGGTATAAATATAGCTCCAGTGATAACATATGGGGATCTGGCAGAGTTAGTTGTAATCACATTTCTTTACCTATGTTGCTAATTAAAGCTTTTGTGATCATGAGTTGGGAAAAAACTTCGAATTACTGCTTAATTGCTGTGCAAAATTGCTCTTTCTTGGTCTCCTGTTGTTGAATCAACAAAGGGTCTGATTTCCCAGTTTGTAAAATGCACAGTATTTGTTTTTCTAGTGCTGTCACTTTATTGTGAGAGACCATTTATTAACAAGTGTCCTTCAAGTTTGATAAAAAAATTACACCATAATCAGTCCTATTTGAAGTAGTTAATTGCATAGATTTGATTTTTTCTTTCTATTCTTCTTAATGTCTTCCTATGCATGAGTTTCTTGGATAGGTTGGTATTAAAAAAAAAAAAATAAATCTACAGATGAGTAAAATCCCAACCTGGAAAAGCCTTTAGAGATGTCACTTAATACATTACTGTGGCCAGAGTGTTTTGTGTTAATACCTGAACCCCTCATCTTCAATATAGTTTTCATAGTTGTTATTTCAAAGTATTTTTGCATAGAGCTTGCCAAGTGTATTTGTTTACCTGAAATAACTGCACTTTCAACAAGCAGTTCTTCAAATAAAAATTAAATGGTCATCTCTAAAAATTTAACATTATCCTGGTTTTCTGTGTGTCCTGTATATGACCTTGTAGTGGGTAGTAACAGAGGACAGACAGACATTTTCAGGTACTTCTGCATGGTGAAAATTTGAAAATTCATCAGAAACGTAGCATTTCTTTAAATAAAGCTTGATAGAGAGAAAATTGCTTTAGGAACCTACTGGTATATTATGACTTTAAAGGCAAATTCCTTAAATGCTGAGTATACCGTGGGTTAGCTTTCCACTAGTTGTGTGAAAAAGCAAAATGTTTAGTGGACCATATTTTTGTTTTGAGTGTCATTTATCTGCAGTGCATAAGAAACATTTAGGTGTCAATTCAAGAAAACCCATGACTGAAAGCATGTGTTCCTGGGGGGGTCACAAGCTGATTTCTTTCTCTCCCTTGTGCATACAGACTCAGTGACCTTATGTGCTTTGGTTTACAGAATTAGGTGCAAGTTGTGATTCTGTTTTTCAGCATATGGAGTAAACACCGTTTTCCAAGATTTTCTCTTCATGGAACCAGAAGTACTGGATACTCAGGGCTTCTTTGAGTCAGTGTGAGCTCACAAATGTTTACACATCTAATATTTTTTTAATTTTCTCTCTTTTTATAGACATGCATATATTTTCACTTAGCCATGAAAGCAGTTGTTTGGATATTATAGGAGCTCTGCTTAAAAATCACCACTGAAATATGTCAGTACTGTATTTTTTTATATTTTTTTTAGGCAATGAGGAAGGCATCCAGGAGGCAGCAGAACCTGATGGTGATGCAAGGTCAGAGAAACCAGGGCGGCTTGCTGTGGAGACTGAAGACTGGGATGGGCCAGGTAGGGAAAAACAACTGAAAGCCAATAGAAATTTTTCAACTGGACTCCAGTATTTATTAATTCCATTATTTTAATAGATTGTTATGCTTTGCATTTATTTTTAATGGATTATCTCTTTTACGATCCAGGATATTGACTGGTAAGTACTAAGATGAAATTTGTGAGTAAAATAAAAAATGGCTTTGGTTATACCATTTTGTCAATTGTTCAACATAAAGCACTTTATGCATTGATGTGAAGGAAAATGTACTTGCTGCTTAGAATTTTAGGATTAAAATGTATCAGTAAATTCTTTATTCCATGGTTGAATTAAGGGAGAAGCACTTCTGCTCTGTTTTCTGAGATCAGAAGACCACCCAGGTGCTTTGGTCTCTTCTCAAGCTTTGTGCCAACATTTAGCAACATGTTTAGCTTAACGAATAGGTATGATGTCTACTAACATTTTCAAGGACGTTTTTTACCTGTTTGAGCCTGATAGAAATCGTTTAGCACACCTGGTCATTGGTTTCAGTGGAAAGAGAAACTCAGACTGCAGTCAATGAAGCATTAGAACTTCACATTAAAACAGTAATTCAAGGTAACATTTTCTACTACGTAAGTGAAGATGGTGCAAGCATAACATTGCTAAGATGTAATGGTAATATGGCAATACTTTCAAGTATCTGTTCAATATAAATATGTAAAACGTCTGTACTGTAAAAATACCGGAGGCAAAGGGGTAAATTGTATTTCTCAATTAGGGAATTCTGCAGTTGAATGCTGTGTTTTCACGGGCATGGACTTGGGAATAGGCCTTAAAAATCCATTATATTGACCATAATTTAATAAAACTGTTGCAAAATGTGCATCTGAAGCCAAATACAGTCTAGCAATAGCTGTATCTCTTATGGAAATTTTCTTTCAAAAGGACGAGCACATCAGAAGAGACTTCCAGAACCGTTCTATCAGTAATTTATAATGCAACAATAATAATTCATTAGAAAAAATACCTATATTTCAATTATATTTTCATCCTTGCTTGATTTTGCAAATTACTGTATGCTCTTCATGAAGAGAAGAACAAAACTAATGGCAATTTTCTGAAATCAGTAGCTGGAAAATACAATGCAAACAAAAATGAAGACATAGTATATCTAATTATTATGATAGCATTTAAAATGTTGTTCATGATAATACACAACTTGATATTCTATATAAAGCACTATGGTGTTACATGGAAACAAGGTTTAGTATTATGCTACTGTACATTTAAAATAATGCAGAGTATGTATGTGGATGTAGCAGAATGCCCTTTTCTAGCTCCATAGTGGATTTAAAGGGTGTCGGTACTTACCATGTGACTTGGTTTTAATGTCATTATAAATAAAGTCGGAAATTTGTAATTTTTTTTGCATTTTTCAGTGTATTTCAGCATAGTTGAATATGCATTTTGTGGGCTTTTTATATGCACTACCTTATTCAAAAGTTTCCAAGATCTTTTATGATGCTGTGGAGTAAAAGGAGATCTTTCCATTTAGTTGAGAAAAAATTCATTTAAACACTAGAATGTGTGTACTTCTTGTAATATTTATTGATATCTTTGGCATGGGATAATATGGAAATCAAAGCTGAATGTGGGAAAATTTCTTTTGACTTCTGAAAACTAACAACCACCAGTATCAGTATCTCTATTTTATTTAAATATTGATTCTTTACAAGGGTATAATATATATGAAAAAAGAATGGATATGCACCACGTCCCATACTCTCTGTCATGCATGGAAATGAAGTTGGTTACTATTGACATGGAAAAAGAAGCAATCAACAGAAGATCATTTTCAACCATGCAGTACAAAGATAACGTCATTCAGCTTTTTGGAAAAAACGACAAAGCATGAAACATTCTGTTTATTTAGGAACGTATTTTAGTGCAGCACAAACAGATTCAACAAGTTTACCAACTGTCAGTAGAGGCACAACCTCAAAGGGCAGATGATGATACATTCCTTGTTATCTGAGCTGTCTCTGGTCTCCATACCTTCTCTGGTAAGGAAAGTTCCGTCTCTGAGAGGTGGAGCCTCTCAGAATCCAACAACTGTGTTCTGCATTATACAAGTTGCTGTCAACTGATAATGTGAGTTGTGACAACTCAGGAATTTATATAAATAGTAGAACTGTTTTGTTATTTCAATATTTTATGTCTTTTTTTAGCACTAAGGGAACATATTGTGACTTTCAGAGCCAGTACTTGCCAGGAACTGAAAAATTAGGCTTCTGGCATTAATTAGAGTTTTATTTTGTTTGAAAATTTGCATTGTTAAATGGTTCACGTGCATACCTAAGTCTTTGTAATTAGAATATTTTTATGAACAAAAATCTGAAGTTAAATGTGCTGTGGCTTCAGAGAGTTTCTGCAGAAGCAATATTTCAGATCACAGATTCCTGTGACCTTCACTGGCCATCAGGGAATTTCAGAGATACTGCCTACTCTCTGTAGCCACTTTGAGCATTACCTGAATGTTTTTCAACTACCCTCAGTTTTCAATGTTCTTATCTTCAGTTTTTAAAAATTCCTATTCAGTGAAACTACTCTGAAATAAAGGAAACTGAGGGCAATAGATTGTGTATAAACACACAGTGAAGGACCTGATCCTTTTTGTTATAGCCAACAGGAAAAGTTCAAGGAATGGGAAGAGTCTGAATGGCAAGACTGGTTTAAATGCATTTTATGTAAAAAACCTTCATTTTTAAATGTGGGAGCACAGGTCATTTTATAGCCTTATATATGCTATTTTCCTTGGTACATGGAGATCCACAGTTCTATATCATTGTTGGGATGTCAGTGCATGTGAGGGCAGTGCTTTAACACTTAACAAACAGAAAGATCTCTACATGGCTTCTACAGAGCACCCAGGACATTAGAGAATACAGTCATTCTGGTTTTTACTGGATGTGTCTTTCATACTTCCATAGCAGAGCTTCCTTAAAATCTCTGAAAATTTTAGATACTGGGCACCTCAAGTAAAATATTGTTAAGACAAATATAAAGAAAATATATATTATATGGCATCTTGAAAGATAAACTGTTTACAGATTTGGAAATGAATGCTTGTTTTTCGTTATCCAGTGGTCATACTTGCAATGGTGGATACCAGTTCAGTCCACCATACTTGTCATTATAAGAGACAACAAATAAGAACTCTGTCACAAGGGAGAAAAGGTTTTAATTAAGAAGTGTGAATTATAACTGGGAGGTGTTTAAGAACAATTTTTTAGACTTAGAAAAAGCTATAATAAAAGTGATGGAAATGTTGATATTACCTAGAAAAGAATTTAAAAAAAAAAAAAAAAGAAAAATCCAGGTGGATGTTACCATATGCTAGGAAGTATAATACCAGGCTAAAAGGAAAAAAAAATAAAAGAAAAAAAACCACCCTAAAAATCTATCAGTAGCTTCATTAATAACAGTAAGATGGCATTTTAAAATGTGGTAAGAAAAAATGATTAGAAAATTGGTATTGATCTATAACAAGCCATGACTCAATAGTTCGAGGGGACAGGGTAATGTAATTATTTCTTGTCCACTTAAAACATTTGTGCTGGAAAGCCTATTTGACTGTAGGTGATGACTATACTTCTGTACTAGCTAATTTAAGCAGTCTGATGGTTTGAATTTAACTTCTTTAGGAGCTAGATGACCCAGATCTACTGATCAACTTCAGTTCCAAAAAAAAGTTTTGACATGATTTCTCAAATGTGTTGAAAACCTGTAAAAGCTGGTGTGGGTAATGACAGACCTGTCCACATGGCAGTGGTCCCACTGGAAATAAGGGGATAATTGATGTGAGATGCTTTTATTAAGAGAGGGTTAGTCAGAATGCCAATCTGTATAGGCTTATAGAAAAAAATATGTCTTGTAAAACCAACATAATATGTAATGTGACCTAAAGTATATTTAGTTATTTGCAATATGTTTAAAATCTAAAAAAAAAAAAAGCTGAATAATTGATAGGTATTGTTATTGGTAGACCTGAATAAGTTGCCATGTTAGCTGCTGCAAAATTTCAGTTTCAGTGTAATTAAACATAAAGTTTATGGGCTTATGAGAAGGTAATAAATATTTTTATAGAATTGTTAAAGTTGTTAAAGACCTGTAGGGGCATCAGAAAGCAGGGTCTCTGAAAGTCTAGAGGTCTAGTGAACTGGGGTTGAGCCCAAAAGAAAGAATTGTGGCTAAAGGATATGTTTTGGTTCCCAGATTACTTTGCTTGTCTGATCAGCAGTCGTTTGATGCTGCAACAGGGTTCTGTGACGTGCAGTCACAATTCAAGAGCGATGTTAAAATTTTTAGCAGGTTTAGAGAAGAGCCACTAGAATGTTGAAAGGACTGGTATGATGGAAGAGTTTAGGTCCTTTCCCTATTTATTTTATCAAAGATATATTGAAGTTATATTAAAGGGCAATCTGATTACAAACTACTTTAAATTCAGAGTGAAAATCTGATAACAATGGGCACCTTTTTCTAGCAAAGTATCAGAAGATTAAATGGATGTTGAAGTTCCACAGTTTCAGACACAAAGAATGGATTTTAGTACTTAAAAAGTCATTATTGAAACATTTTATGAAAAGTCACTTATCTGTCATTAGAAATATTTGCATTCAGGATGAGATACTTTCCTAAAAAACATGATCAAGTTCTGTGGCAAACACTGGATTTTTAAAATGAGATAGATTTCACTGAGGCAGAAATTAGACTGACTGACCATGATAGTTCCTTGTAACTTAAATGAAATTAAGAAATTATTATACTATCTATTGCTTTTATAAATACTGTATTATTTGGGTGCATTTGTAATGAATAAGTACAAGCAGTCCTCCATATAAGCAATTCTCAATTTTTATTACTTCACTAACTGTTTATTAAAGCTGTGTTAAGAATGATAACTTCTCTGTGCTTTTCTCTGTTCTGTAATTCTCAATTACTCTGTAGTGATAAAACAATAGAGTTGAAGACATCATATACCTATTCTGTAATATGCAAGGGAAAGTTTTTTCCCTGTAGACAGATGGGACACAATTTTCTGGTACTGACTAAGCCAATAAGTATTTCCAAATCCACTGCACCATCCTTTGTGTCCCATTCTTTTGACTTTCTTCCTGCAGTTCCAACAAACAATGAGTGTTTCAGCCACTGGCTTTTAAGACAGAGAAATGTTGTCTGTTACCAGTTGAGGAACTAAATATAGGGCATTTACAAAAGTGAAATTATTGCCACTCAGAAAAGTCTTGGTCCTAATGAAGAATTGATATCTTTCTTCTTACACTAGATTGTCCTTATTCCTTATGTGAGCTCTTACCTTTAGAGTTGTAAAGGTGCATTGCTTTCTTATAAAATGTGTTGATTTTGTCAATTGGCTAGCTTGAAAGTCAGTCTCAGAAGTTCTTTTGAATTGTACCTGAATTCTGCTTAGAAAGTGAGAAAATGTGATTTGTCCACATGTCTAAAACAGAAAAAAATAAAACCCAAACAAAAAAAAACCCCACCATGCAGTGCAAAATAAGACCTAAGCGCAGTATAGTTTATTTTAATTACTCTTACAGGTTGGTATTTTTTAAAAAATGTATCAGAAATGTTAAGAAAAATAGTATACTGGAAATTAAAAAGCACTTTAAAATGATGTTACATTGAGCTATGCTGCTGTTAATATTTATTAATATTTAATAAAAGATAGAAACAGGCTTTCATGGGAATTCTAGTGTATTGCTTTAGAGAACTGTAGATCAGAAAAGTTGTAGTGAACATTGGGCATGCCAGGTTCACATTTTTACCTGCTTTAAAAGGTAGTTTGAAAAGCTTTTCTGTATAGATTTCCTGTAACCATTCATAAGAATCACTCTAAATATGTATTGATTGTTGGGTTTACTCTGCGTTATTTAGTAATACTATAAAAAAGTTTGGGTTGCAAAGCAAAGGTCTATAATTTAGAGTGGAACTGTTGGTAGACCACTGCGAGATGGAAACAGACATTAATGATAGCCTCCCCCCATACACCTTTTTTTACTTCTTTTTCTTTTTTTTTCCTTTTTTTTTTTTTTCTTTCTTTCTTTTTAAACCAGTCCTAAGAAGGACTTGGAGATTACTGTCCTGATTTTGTTTCCTTTTTGATTGGGGAAATGTGGTAGATATAAGATCTTGGAAATGCTATTTGATGTAAATTAACAGAAATCCATGAAACATAGTTAACCATAGATATAGTCTGACAGTAAGAAGAATATTGTGAAGAAGCAGAGGAAATCATAGAACGACTGTGTGTTACTGTGACAGTGAATCGGTATTATCTCTGCTATCAGATAATGCAGTTATCATTAATTTTCACATTTGCATTTCAATCTTTGGAAGGAAATGACTCTTGCCGGATGAAGATAAGAGCTCTGTACCACTATAATGAACCATCATTTTATCCCGATGCTTTGTATCCATATGAAAATAAGTCTGGGTGGTGTGGTATGTGAGGAGATGGT
>VXAC01004638.1:18742-105558 GCA_013399225.1 Rhipidura dahli | reverse complement strand
AGGGTGGGGGGGGGGGGGGGGTCACAGAAACATTATAACAAAGTGTCAAAAATCACTACAGACTTTTGGAACCCTTAATGAAACAAGAGGCAGTCTAAATAAATCTTCTGTAGTGAAGTGGATATTGGATTAAAAGCAGAGAGCTGGGCTCCCAGGCTCCAGGGGTTGGGAGGGAACCTTATTGAAACAGGGAAGGATTTCTGTGGATATTGATCTGGTTTCCATCAACAATTTGGAACTAGGACGAGGCCATTTGGACATACAATAACAAAAGTAAGGGTCTAAGAGTCATTGAGTTAACCTTTGCACTGCAGGTCTTGTTTTGACACTTGAATTCTGTTAAGGGAGGTGCAAATGCTTGTGGGCTGTGTGCTGCTGTCTTTGTGGTTTGGATTATGGTACTGGAGTTGTTTTAAGTGGTTACTAAGTAATTGTCAGTCTTGTATATAGAATTTATCCAAGCCTTCAAGGACTGTAGTGTCTCTAGTTCTTTTTCATGCATAGCCCCAGTTTGTGTTGCTTACCTGAACTTGATCTGCAGACTTCTGCATCATTCCATTTTAGCTCTGATTGACTAATACCATTGTTACTGAAATATACTTGCACTATATTCAACTTGTTTTACCTTTATGATGTAGTTAGTGCCTGTAATTAACAGACTTCACCACACCAGACTCACTGCCAAATGTCTTCTCACTATACCAGACTTCACCATACTCAGACTCACTGCCAAATGTCTTCTAAAACCAGGAACTCTTGAGCTTTGCCCTGCTGCCTCATTTTTTGTAACAAAAGCTGAGTTTCTTCGATCACGAAATGATTTTAAGAACTGGTATTTAAGTATATGAAATCTAAAAAGTAACTTTTAGTATGTAACTCTGCACCATTTATAGGAGCACCAGTATGTCAGTCTTGCTGTGAGCAGCTGGGATTGATGAATTATTCTGTTGGCTGTAGCAGCTGCTTCCTCTTGCAGTCCTTTCTCAGGGTCTCATCTCTCTCTTCTTACATGATGAGAGTCTTCGCTTCATAATGAGAAGATGCAGGTCTAAGAAGCAGAAGGAAAAATACACTACTCCTGTGTTAATATATTCAGTAGTGACAGAAGTGGAGTAGTAAATAAGTGTTAGAATGGTCCCTGCCATGGTTTTGATTGAGGCCAGCAGAGACTGTTCCCAAGTAGATCCCAAGGTAAAGAAGCTGCAGCATTTCAGGGAATGCTCTCCTGAGGTAGCTTGTGTGCTGTCACCTGATTAAAGGCTAGGGAAGTCTCCCAGCACACAAACAGGACTGCACTTGGCCTCCGTGCCCAGAGCTGTTCTCTGCCACATGTCACAGACCTTTTATGTACATCTAACAACTTGGTGCAGAAGTTGGCTTCAAGGCAGATGATCCTGATGGTGGCCTGCTCCCTGTATGGGCCTGAAGGATGAGGATGTGGGAGTGGCTGTGGGAATTCTCATGGAAGTAGCAGCCAAACCTTTGCTGTCATCTTTCCCAGAAGCAGTTTTGACTTTTTTAGGAAAGAGGCTGTTGCATGACCTATGCTGAGCATGTGTAATAGATGGGGAGAAATGTCACTTATGGTCACACCTGACAAAATGAAATTCTGACCTATATCCAGAAACAGTGGCCACCAAGGTTTTAAGAGAAAATTGAGGTGTAAAATAATTACTCTAAAATCATGTGAATAGACAGTAATAAATTTTGAAAACTAAGACGTATTTCTTGTTATGATGTGATGTCACTTGCTATGGTGACTTCTGTAGCATCCCTTTCATGATTCAAGGTTCAAGTATTGCAGAATTCTGTAAACCTGGAGACATGGATTGTCTCATTTCACTTGCAGCCTAAGATACCAAAAAGCAGTGATTTCATCACTGAATACTGGAGCTCTTGTCAAGCATTCCAACTGTTTTGTCAGTTGGAATGGCATTTTCTTGTCATATGTTATTATATATTAATATTATTAATACATAATTGTGTTATTGTTAGCATATATATGAATTTAAATTTAATTTCAAAATCGATTTCTAGAGAAATGAACCTTGTTTAGAAGTATCGTCTTACTGGTTGAGGTATACTAGAAACAGCAAGCAATGAGATAAAGAAATGAACAGTTCCAATGCCAATCCTAATAACAACAGTGTATGTAAGAGAGGGTGTTTTACACGGAAAATGCTCATTGACGCAGCACAACCCCAAGATGAAAAACAAAATGAGCAGCACATCCTCCATGTGCCACCTTTTCTTCTCAACCACAAGCCACACCCCTTCTTGGAAGTGAGGATCCCTTACTACCACCCCCCAGTGATGATGTGCGTGGTATGGAATAACAAAATGGACACGCACACACAGCTCCAGACTGTGCAAAATTAACCCTGTCCTTGGCCAAAACTAGGAAAGCTAGGTGAGCTTGAAAATGATCTGTGTTCCTAAATTCTTTTGTACTTCGGTATATCCAGCATGAGGCAAGAACATTGGCCGGACTTGTAAAAGTCATTGAACTCTGAATGAAAGGTGATACGTATTTGAAATGTATTCTGTTTTGATTGGCATTTATGTTTCAAACACAAAATACTTCTTCTCTGAAAAAAGTTGATAGCTGGGAAAGGCATGTGCAAGGGAAGAATCATCAGATTCACTAGGTGCTTCACTTTGGACATGATATGCTATATAGTGGATATTATGTAAAGTACAAATCCCCGTAGGTCACACAGTGAAGGACTCCTAGTCTGTGAAATTCTGCAGGGAATCAATGAACATCTGCATTACAATACATTGTTTCTTGTAGTTTCAGGCACCGAGGGACCTGCAGAGGCAGGCAGAAAGCTTTGCAGTTTTCATCTCTCTCCACTGTAGTTTGGCCATAAAGGCAATATTGCACCCTGGTAATTGCAGAGGACTGGGAAACAGTGTCTGGTTTTGGAAGCACACTGGGTGAGAATCAAAAGGGGCATGTAATTGGTCCACAAGTATTTTTTTCTTTGTTGTGTTTTTCCTGTTAACTCATCTTAGATAATTGCATTTGGAATACTGCATGGCAACACTGGCTTGAACAAGTGAAGGATGAATGTGTTAGAATATTGAACCGTATGCACAGCACAGCATTATTTAATGTGTTTAAGGTGTAGTCCAGTAGTTGTATATAAATATCTACTGAGAGATGCTAGTGACTTTATTTCTTAAATTGGCTGGTTTCAGTGATGAATTCTGTATTCAGCAGTTCATTGAAGAAAATATTTTGATTTTCAAAATCCAGTGTCCTTTTAAACCCTCAAAAGCTGTTTTATTTACTCTCTCTTAAGACAACATAAAATAAAGGTTGGAACAATATAAATAAAACAACAACAAAAAAATATCACCAGGAACCATTGTACCTCCTTTCAAAAGAACTAACTTTTGTTAAAAGTAAAAAATTTAATGTGACGTGACAGTGTATTTACTCACAAAATTACGCAGTTCAGGATGGTTCAGAGTGAGAAAAGGAAACTGGATGTTGTGGTTCCATGGAACTGGAACTAAGGGCAAAGTCCTCTCTCGGTTCTGACCTTGATTTTCTGTGATAAGCACAATGAGACCAGCTTAGCACACATTTGGGTTCAGGTTTAATTGCCATATTTCATTTTTAGGATGTTTAACCATATCATTCTCAAAAGGAGGATACGAATTTAATAGAAGATCTTATTTTCTCTCCTTGATTTAGGCTTCAGACTATGATATATGAAAATGATCTTTGTAAAGTGAGGTAGTGGTCATCATACAGAAATGCTGCAATAAACTCTCTTATGCAATCACTCAGCACTTACTCATCAACACAGTGAAAGTAAGAATGGTCATCTTAATAGCATCAGACCTCATTTTGATCTAACTACAGAATGTGTAGTTCTTTAAACATGTTCTAGTGGAATCTGTGAGAAGCCCCAGCATCAAATATTCAGAAGTATGGTCCAGATATTTGGGTAGGCAGAAGTAATAATGATTAAAAGCCTGTGTTTGGAAAGCTGTAACTGTTAGTTTTTCCTGCACTCAGCTGATTACCTTAGACATTCTAAAATAGCTGTGTAGAGGACATTTTGTTCATGCTCCTTCTGCCCCTGACAAAGATTTCAGAGCTTTCTGGATGTGTTCTTTAATTATAAGGGTTGTTTCCAAAAACTATGTTTAATCTATAACTTATTAAATCGTATTCATGGGGAAGATGCTTGCATATACCTGTTTCGGTGTGTGGGCAGCCAGTCCAGTGTATACACTGTGTCTTTTATGATATGTTACAGAAAAATTGAATCACATTGTCCCATCATAGCTTACTCTTTCCCTTTGCTTCCCTTTGTGTCTCAGGACTTTTAAGCAATGTATTCAGGGTGAAAAACTCAAACAGCTGTATCTGACTTATTAAATATTTTTGGGGATTAGAGGTAGAAAAACTTTACAGTATTTTACATAACTATTTATTAACTAAATATTGCAGGGTTACACATTGCTTTATTTATTTTATACAACAATACTGTCTGATATATTTCAACGATTGGGGATAAGCAAAAAATCATATTTTACTGAGAGAAAGTACTCAGGGTGGGCTTGTTCAGGTCTGTGCTGCTCTGAGTTTACGGCAGTATAATTTCATTGATTTAAAAGATGCTTCATCAGCATGAACCCACGATGATGGACTGTTTTGGATAATTTAGAAAGATAATATAATGTATACACTGGGGACATACTGTTCCAGAGAGTCTTGTGTATGCATTTTGGGCTGGGTGGTTCTTAAAGGAGACTGAATTTCAAATTACATCATTGTATGAAAAAACCTCTTCATTAAGTTATCTGAACTTTGATACTTATAGTGTGGTGCCAAAATAACTAATCAGTTCATATATCTTTGGCGTGCATATATATAAATAAATAGATACTAGTTCTCATAGAAAAAAATGAGACTATCTGGAAAGCACTTGTGATACACATCCAGTCAGAATTTTCTTGAGTTGATCACAGTCCAATTTTCAAGGCTTGTGTAATGCAGCCTTGTAAATGCTTCATATAATTTGTTGCCATCAGATAAAGTATGCATAATATTAAAATTGATTTACTTAATACTTTTACTGTAGTAATTTCTACTTTAGTATTTTTATTGACTTATTCTCAGAAAGAAAACCCTTTTCCTCCAGTTACAGAACTGCTCAGCGTATGATACTGACTATTTTTCAAGGTTTTGTAATGGATATCAACTTTTCATGGAACTTTCCTTTAGGAGGTGCTCTCTAAATATGTGACTATTTCTAGCAGCCAAAAAAGAAAAAAATCCTGCAGTGAAACAACAGATATTTTGGTGTGTTGTGTTCCGATAAGAGCTATCATTTAGTTTAATTATTATATCTGTAGCACTTTAGCCATCAAATTTTGAGCGTCTTCCAAGGAAATTACTTTCTCTCATCTTGTCCTGCTAATCATTATTTTAAGAGTTGCAACTTACATAGTTTTTTTTTCTATGTCGTCACGTCACAATGTGTGAATCATCCAAGAATGGTGTGATAAGGTAGTTGACAGGGATGAAGGGCTTAAAATGGTATAAATGTGCCAGAAAACATCTTCAGGAGGCCCTGAAGCAGTGTCCTTGCATATTGCTATGAGTACTTTTAAATATGTGATGGGCAGTCAGGAGTGTTGGAGTCTGTTCTACATGATGCACAAAGTAAGCTTCAGGTTTCTTTTTTGCTTTTCCGTAGGAATGCATCTGATTACAGAAAAGTCAATCCCCTCGGATTCTGCGTCTCGTCAATATATCCTGCAATGGCATATGTGTATTGACAAGCATGATACAATAGATTAGTTGCTCAGCTGATTCATTGGTCTCACATTGTTCCGTGTTCTGTATACTGGGAAGCTCAGTCAAGAAATTAAATACTCCAAGAGCACTAGGAAACTGATCTTTCCTGTTAAAAAACCTCTTGCCATCTGCTTGCTTTTTAATTTTTCTCATAAAAGAGACAAAAAAAGGCTTGATTTTTTCAGAAAGCACATCACATTAGTTTCACCATTTCTCAGCTTCTAGGATCATTGCCCTATAAAAATGCTATGTGTGTTTCCCAAAGCTTGGACATATCATGATGCTTATCTAAAGAGAAAAAATGATATATTTTTAAAAGAAAAATGCTGACCTAGTTAGTGAGGCTGAAACCATTCATTAATTAGAAGTTATAATTGCAATTACATGGTAAAATTAATTTATCACGAAAATAATCCTATCAGTTTTCCTTTTTGGAAAAATGGAACCAAATGATTTTAGCAGCCCATATTGCTTAAGGCTGATATTACAGTGATACTGGTGTAGAGTGAATAAAGTAATCAAATTCTATTTTCAAGATCTGAAATTCTGAGACTGTGTCATAGATAGTTTATGTATTATGTGAGATTCACTTGAGTTGTAATTTTGTAATTACATATAATATATAAAGCATATATGCACAGATAAATGCATAAAAGGAATATAGTGCGTTGAAATTTAAAAAGAGTGAGTTGAAGATAACACAGCACATAATATATAGAAAAATTCATGTAATATGGCAAGCATGCTACAGTGTGTGAAACTGAGAATGCTTTTTCTACTCTCAGGCTATTTAGACTTCCTTGATATTAAAATGTTAATGTACATTAAATGGAACTTAAGGAGGTCCACCTTGGTGGACCTCAGGCAGCTTCAGCAAGTAGTGATCCTTGAGGATACCACTTTATGTATATACATGCAAACATGTTATGGCCATGATGGCCACAGTCCTTTGATGACATCATAACTGTGAAATAAGACATTATTTGGCTCACCAGCAGTCAGGGCTCTGCTTTATCCGTATTAAGCAGTCTGTATGCACAAATAAAGAATACCTAATGCTGAAGCTGACTGCTCTAACCCAAGATGGCCATCTTAGCTGAAGTACTCATCACTCTCTGTGATGTCCCATGGAGGTCAGGGAACTATTTGTAGAGTAACGTGCTGCTAAATATCACTAAATCTAACAGTGTCTTCTCTCCAGAAATGAAGTAATAAGTGTTGCTGGATTCTGTTAGACAGCTATATGTCCAAATTCATCAATTACTTATGCTTAAATTTTAACAAGAGGGCAGAAATTTATTATTTTATGTCAAGCTAGTCAAACTTGGTCTTTAAATTAAGAATCTCAAATATATAATTAAAATTTCTTGCTGAAGTAAATAGAAAAGTATACATTGATGACAACAGAGTTAATACCTGGGCTGTTAATGGCTAGTTAATGTATGAATACATACATTGTTTGCACAAGACTCACAAGTGTATTTTACAGGAGAAAGACTGTTAGGTACAAACACCTAACAAGAGTGTTCATCTGCCTGCATTTTGTTATCAAAGGAAGAGAAGAACAAGAACACTTTCGAGCACCTGGAAGTTTTTTAGGTCTCCATGAAAAAGACTTTCTAGAAACAAGAAATCCATACATAAATCTGTCTGTCCAGACTAACCTGGCATTTGAAGATAGAATCAGTAAGTCTTACTTTTTTTTTTTTTCCTATACAGGTAGTAAGAAAAAAAAAAGTTACTTTCAAAAAAACACTTCTGGTCTTCTAGGCTCCCATACTGCAAAGTATTTAAGAACTTTTATTTTAATGTGTGTGAGCATGCCATTAAAAACCAAAACTACCCACCTGCATTTAGTTAAGCTCAAATGTGTTTGTAGCCTTAGCGTGTGGCCTTAGCTCAGAAGCTCTTCCAGGAAGGAGCTGCCTTTATCATGGTATTTTCTACGTACTCAGCAAACTGCTAGCCTGCATAAACTAATAAGGATGCAAATCAAAGCAATACTAAAGGCCCCTTTCTACTCCTCTGGAAATGTAAAAGGCCTTAAAGGTACACTAAATTACTTCAGCAATACCAAGAATTCTGAATATGGTGAACTTCAAACTGCAGCTGCTTTAGTTTCTGTTAATTACAGGACATTCTTTCATGTATTTGCTTGATTTTCTGAGTTACTATTAACAAACATTTTTTATTAAAATATTTAAGACTTGTATATGCTTCTTAAAATAAATATTTTTCTTTTCCTTTGAGAAATAGGAGCTAAATCTTGGGACTGCTGTTCATTTCATAGCCACTTCATTTTCAGTGGTTGGATAGTAAGGTCTAGCATAACATGTTAATTTTTGAAATGGAAGACTCATTTGGATTCTGCAATCCTTTCTTACTTATTTTAGAAACCCTATCATATTTTATGGCTCTGATTACATCTGGGGATACAGTCTTGTGGTGTCGTAATGCACAAGAGTCCTGATCTTTAAGTTTAATTTTCTAGTGGTGTGATTTTACTATAACTCTATATTTTGCTGTAACTGTACATAGGAATATACTAGGGCAAAGAATTGAGAGAAGAAGATACTTAAATATTGTCCAGGGATAGAAAAGAATTGTGGTACATAATGTTCAAAATGTTCCTAAGGACAAATCTTCTCTTAAAGGAACTAGTTTTGGGGGGGGGATTTTGTCTTTTACAGTTTATTTATTTAATGGGAAATACTATAAGTATGACTGAAGGGGTATCCTGAAATACCCCGTGTGAAGCATCAGTGGCTCTTTGTTTCTCCTCCTGAAAATCAGTTATATGTATTGCCTATTGTTTTAATTACTAACTAACTCCAAGCAGTATTTTAGAATTATGATAGTTGCTTGATGATTTTTTCAGGCATCAGCTGATAGACTAAAATTTACCTTGGCACTTCAGGGGAATAAAAGAAAATATATCCTTTTAAAGCTCTTATTTTCTCAGTGCCAGTTACTTAACTGTGGTACATCCTATTTGTATTTTTATCAACTTTTTTTTTTCTGTTTTTCTTTTATGCAGATACTTCCTATTCTTCAACTTTTGCCTTCTTTATGCAATATTTGTAGTAATAAAAGAAGTCCTCATATATTGTTTTCTTATTTGCCTTACAGCTATGCATTGTGAGAAAGAAGGCATGAGATTATTTAACTGAATACATTTACTTCATATGAAAACTGTAGCACCTAAGCTTGAATGTGCTTCTCTCTTGTGATCGTGGCCCAGTGATACTTCCCTGTAATATTTGTCATTCCCACCTCTCTGCCTGCACTTTTATTTCCCTTCCTTCATCCACGCAGATGGTCACAGCACAGGAGCTATCAAGGTGACAGTCCAGCAGTGCTTAGGGGAGCAAAAGTTTTTACATTTTGGCTACTTAAAAACAATTCATGAAAAGTATGTGCAGCAAAGAGGCAGTTTCCTCAATGTACTCATATGTGTGGTGAAGAAATTTCATTTTCCTTTTCAAGTTTGGTTTCTTTAATAAAGAGGAAAGGATTTTGTTGTTCATGTTTCCTTTTCATAATTCATAATTTCTGATAATCTCCTTTTATATTTTTGGTCTGATTTTGTTCACATTCTACATTTTCACTCTGGTCTGTATTCATTTTCTTTCTATAATTTATTTCCTTTGATTCTGTTAAAGTCCTTTTTCCATGTGGTGTGTCTTTCATGCGTTATAATTATAAAATATTTCTGTTTTCTCTTTGAGCACTCCAGATTTATTTACCTGGCTTTCCAAGTTTGGATATAGTGTTTCCTATGGTATTTATCAAAGACAGCACAGGAGAAATGAGCACACTATTGCTGCTCTTGGCTCTGCAGTACTTTCAAAGAGTATCTGCTTGTGTTCATTTGATTATTCTTTTTTTTCCTCAGCTGTGTATATAACACACACATATGTATCATCAATTCAGTGAAAACACCACTGAGAAAATGAATTTTATGAAATTGGGAGGAAGTTTGCAGCAAACAGTGGATTATATTGGTGTTATATAGCTATCTCATCAAAACGTAGCAAATGCACAAGACCTTTTGCGCTTTTCAATTTGAAAGAAAATTATTTCATTAGAAAAAAAAGAACCATCACTCTGGATGTTGGAGAATGCCAGAGCCTGATGAAACCAGCTGAAGAGACAAACTGAGTGTACGGATGCAGATTAGCCTTCAGAAGATGAGGGTGTAAAAGGGATTTAATGGTAGGATGGATTATAGAAATCCTTGTAACAATGTTAAATAATTATAGTTCCAGCCGAGATCAAAGCAGTGCTGATTGAACCCCCTCAAGCTGTTAACACGGAGTATCTTGAAGGAAAAAAAAAAAAAAAAAAGAAGGAAAAAAACCCTCTGAGATTGGTCAGCCTGTGCTGACAGTGTCCTCTGATCTGGGGAAGTTCTGGCTGTGTTGAAGGTACAACTTGTGGGGGAGGGAAAACAGAGGAAGGATTTATCTGTCCAAGTAGCCTATTTGAGTGGGGGGGGTTCTTGTTTTTTTAAGGGAGGAGGGAGAGGTTATTACAATCATTGCTACTGGAGTTCACACACTTTCTGAAATTGCAGTAAACTTTACAGTTGGCTTCTTTCCATATTGGAAAAAGGATTAAATGTCTTTAGCAGAATGCTGGTCTGTAACAGAAAATTATTAGAGTCTTTTTTTTTCCTCCCCCCACACACCTTCTTCCCACTTTTAGACTATGGTTGCTATATACATACCTGCCCAGCAACAACTATTAGTAGTGATAACTGGAAGAAAGCCTTTGTAGTAGTGATATTTGGCTGCAGGCAGGGAGTACAGTTGCTATGCCCATTCAACAGCATTAAACATTTATTCTCATTGCCTTGCCTTCCTGGCATTCATGCCTGGAGGATTATGCTTATGCCTCTATTAATAAAAAAAGGAAGTCAAAGTTAAATACTTACGGTTTGGTGGCATGGTAACGTGGCATAGCCAAAGCTTTTCCTTTTATGCAGCTGTCTGTAAATTGCATCACATCTAGCTGATGTGCAAAAGAAAATGTATGACTTTAATGAGGTTGTGGTGTATTTCCAGTGATGGTGTGTTGACTATGTTCGGTTCTAAGTAGAATGCTAGTGGGTACATTAGCTGAGTAATAAAAAACAAGAGTGGAGATGACTCTTTATGGACTGGACCTAATTATGGAATCATAGAATGGGTTGGGTTGGAAGGGCTTGGTTTTTTCCCCCACTAGATCATGTTGCTCAAAGCCACATCCAGCCTGGCCTTGAACAGTTCCAGGGATGTGGCACCCAGTGTTAGTTTGTTCCCCAGCTCTGTGCTGGGACTGCAGGTGAATGAGAATGACCATGACTGAATGGACCTAAAGCATTAATAGCTGTTGGACATCTCTCTCCCTCCCTCTCTCTCCCCAATGCCTTCTTCTCCCCTCCTCTATTACTTTGTTTTTGAACGAATTCAAGTATTTTGTTTTCTGGGTACTCCCAGTCTACTATGTGCCAATCAGAGAGTGTGTTAATGAACTGCTCCATATTTCAGAGAATAATGATGCATGTCAAAACCCCAAACCTGTTCTCAAATCCCTGTGTAAGAAACTGCAGTAATATTTTCCAAATGTTGTAGGTAAAAGCTTGTAACAAAAAATATTACTTTTATAAAATTCAAAGATAGCATTGATTTATGAACTGTTGTATGAGGCCTGTCTAGGGACTTTGCTAACCTGTTAACTTAGGTAAGCTGCTTCTTGCTTAAATTCTGAGTAGCAGTTTATGTTGAGGGGGCCTTAAATAATCTGTGTACCTTGGGTCTGGGATGAAGACTTTTTGTCACCATCTGCAAGGAGTTTTATGGTCTTTTCTTTGAAAGTGACAGTCTTTGCAGGCATCTTGAAGTATCCATAGATGTCCAAGTTAAAGATACAGGTTCTGTGTCTATTTTCCTGGCCAAGTCCTGTGGAAAACATGGAAGTCTGTGGTCAGATGATCTTCTGGGGCATTTTCTCAGAATGTGGCGTTTAATCATGTAGAAAATATTGTAGAAAATATTTAGCTTTCCTATTGAAAGTGTGATCTAAGACAAGATAGAAATGATTTTGCAGTAATTGCTGAGAGATCTTGGCTAAGATCTGCAAAGTTGTTTAGGTGTCTAACTATTTGATATGTTGTAGTTTGTAAAGTTAAACATATCTATGGGAGCAGGAATAAGTTTTTAATCCAGCAGTTACACTGCTGGATAGAAACAGGTAATTCCAATAAGTGAGCTTTAAGGAGGTGGTATTCTAGTTCAAAACTACCTGGCATCATTTAAACAAGGGTTTTAGGTGTGAGTTTTTCTGAGATTGGGGAGTCTTGAAGTCCTGGACAGGGATCTCCCAATTCCATTTTATAAAGGGATAATTTGAAGGAAGGAGTTGATGCTGTTTGTACATACAGATCTGTTATTTTTATGGTATTATTTTGGGTGTAGTGAAAACTGATGTGATAAATGCTTCGGAGAAGAAATCACTGCGTCAGCCTGTGCTAACAGCTGAACTGTCAGGATGAGTTTTTTATATTGGAAATGGGAAGAATAGTTTATTTTTGAAACCAAACATAAATTTGTAGTGCGGTTTAATTTTGAGACCTATTATGTGCAGTGTTACTAAGAAGAGGGAGAAGGAAGAGTTTCTGAAACAATACTTTTAGGGACAATAGTTGAAGGCAGGAGGGGAAGATAAAGGAAGCCGTTAGCAGTGTTTCTTAAGTTGAGGAAGAGTTTCATGGTCTCTCTTCAGAGAATGTGCGGAATCCTTTCTTTCCTTTTATTTTTTCCTTTTTTTCTTTTCCTCCACTGTCTAGGGTTCTGCTGCTGCTATCAAAAATGAATAATAAAATTGGGAATCAGTGTGAAGTCTTAAGTTCTCTCGTCATTAGTTTCTTCTGCATGACAGAGTCATTCTGTATGATTCTGTCTTTCTTGTATCAGGTTACCAAACAAAGAATTAATTTTTTTCCCCCTGCCTCACCATCAGCCTTCCCTATTGCTTTCTAACTCTTCCTGAAATTGCGGAGGAAGAGTTAATAATGGAACTAGCTCTAGTGCGTGTTACATACCTATTCTCACTACTTCTTCACACTTTAAAACCCTTCACAGAGGATTTTAGAATGGGAAAATGCTAAATCAGCTCTTTCCCTGTCCTTGGCTTCTGAGCTTTTTTTGTCATTGTGCTATGGAAAAAAGGATCAGACTCCAAACCTTTAAGCAGTAGCTGCATTTGGAAATAATCTAAAGTAAAGTGATGTCTTTGTGCAATAAGGAACACCATTGTTCCCCTTTGTGTTCTGAAATGACAAATTATTGCCCCTTGGCAGTAAATTTGAAATCAGATAACTGAGATTGGCTGGATGATTTTTATCTCCAGAGTCCATGTAAATTTGTTGTATACTGTGTGTTGTGCATAGTGTTTGTAGGAGTATGGTACAGCTCAGAGTTATATCCAGACACGTGGATAATTTGAAGATCTGGTATTTTATGTTACCAGAGGGGAAAAATGCCTGATTAGACTTAAAAATTTCCTGGTTATTTCCAATGACATTATTATTTTAAAGCTAAATTTTTCTCTGTTTTAACATAGCTTTCTACAATTTTATTTAGATTGCGCTTATAATATGAACGGTTCTAGATGTAACTTAAAATATATATGATGGAGAGGGCAACCTTCCCCCTCCTTCATACTCCAGCATACTCCTCCCCCTCCAGCTACTACTTGTACTTCAAGGTTTGAAAATACAGATTCCAGTTGCTGCTCTACATCTGTGAAGACACTGGAAAAGAAGCTGTTGGTGTTGATGTCTCTTCCTTTTTTTTGTTTTTCTCTTTATTCATTTTTTATTAAGGAACAAAGGAGAGGAAACAAAACATTTTTAGACCTTTGTTTAAAAAGTATATTTGAGATAGCTATGGCTGTTGTGTCTCATCCATTAAACATAGAGAGAAATACATGTAATAATTTTTTTTTTTGATGCTTTTCAAGTATGAAGATTATCATATGTATTAAAAAAAAAGCAGAGAGGAAAGCAGTTGCTCATAAATTCCAGATTTCTGAACGTTTGAGTTTGTTTCTGAAATTTTGCTAGGAAGAAATGTTTTATGAAGAATTAGTTTCCTCTAAACTTGTTACTATAGGGCTTTGATAACATCTGAAATATTTGAGTATCTTGCATTGTGTGGTGTCTTGCCCTATACGGTACTTTATATGCAGCTATAAACTAGCATCTCTCATTCAGATTTAAAGACTTCCTGTTATATTATAGATTATAATCAAAACTGCACAAAAGTGATTGGAGTATAAGCCAAGATGTCCTTTCCAGTCTCAAAACCACTATTTAAAGTTATCATTTGAAGATGGAGTTTCAGCCACTGTCTCTCCTTTGAAGACTTTTTTTCTTTTAACTAATACTTGTTTACATTTCTAAGACAGGCACCAATTTAAACCTTTCTGAGTACAAATACTAGAATTTACTTTCACAAATTACTCTGAAGAGTTTATTGTGTGCTAATTTCAGATGCTCAGGTCACATGTATATGTGGATGTTTGCACATTGAAAGAGCCTGCATCAATTTTTAATGTTTTCCATATGTACCAGAAGTGGATGAATTGAAAAACAGAACCTTGTGATTTTTTTTATACCTGTTTGTAGTAATTTCTAAACAACACTAAATATCTATTTTGTGTCTGTATCATCAAATATATTCACAACCAACCACTTGATCTTTCTGTCATATGATTTTTAAGAATTCTTTTTAGGTCACCTGTTAGATTTATGAATTCTCAGTAAGGCAACTAGGACAGATGCTCAGGCAAGAACAAAGGCATATCTGAAGACTGAGTCCTCAAGCCTGATGTAGTTTTCAGGGGCTATAGTTTGGTATACTGACAACCATGAAATCCTACTGTACTTAGCACAGATAGAGTTCATTTCAGCTTCGTAATGCTGTACTTTATTAATAATCAATGTATATACTCCGTTTTAATACAGAAACAAATCAGCAAGCCTCCATTTTTTTCTGTACTAAATTCCTATGTTTGAAAAGCAGAATGTAGAGAATGGCTGTGGGTTTTTTTAATATAATTATGAATTTAATTTCAAAGTCATGTCCAGCTGTATCTCAGATATTTCTCTTCAGTGAAGTACTGAACCCATGTGGGACACTACCTCCTTCCCACCTAAGTCTTCACCTTGAGTTTATGATGCTTTCACATCAAGTTAGGTGGTTTTCTGAAATTTTAACTTATAACTGAACTTAACCTTACTCAGGCAATAATATGGCTTGCTCACTCACTTAAATAACTAGTCCTCAGATACTTGTTCACACACTGATCTAGGGAGGAATTTATGTGGGATCATTTACAGCCATGCACAAAGCGGCAGGATGTCTCACTGCCATCTGCAAGTGAGAGTCATGGTGCTGTTGGCTCAACACTGAATTTAGGTCCTGACTTAGGATATTGGTTACACTTAAATGATACATATTTCTAAACATGTGATGACTTGGACATAGATTACTAAAGGTGGTAGTGCAGACAAATCCTATGGGTGCCCCTTTTCTCCCAACAGACTCTTCACTGTAGCCGTCTTTGTAAGTGGAAGGGAAAGATTAATGGGGAAATAGTTGTGTAGGTTCTTCAGAAGGAAGCTATCATCCTATTGCCACTAGAAATAGCACCTTCCAAGCACTGAAAAGAGAATTTGGATATTGGGGTGCTGTGTAAAACAGAAAATGCCCCTCTGTTTCCAGAGCAAGGTCTAAGGGATGACTGGAAACAACCTTCTGGTCTGCTGAAGCTGGTGAAAAATAAGGCTCTTTGTGGTGGATGTCTCTCAGCCTTTCTTGTTCTTCTGAATCTACTCTGCTGCATCCTGCAAAAGAGGCTGCCATCTAGAATGTGGTGGAGTGTAAGAGAAAAGAGTATCTAATTAGAGAGGAGTCCCTTGAGATATAAAGGGAAGAAGGATTTGTCCCTGCTGGCACATGCTTTATTCAGACCTGTGTGAAATAATTACAGTGTGCAACTTATATAGCATTGTACTTTCTGTGTTTCTCCTTTGGACACATCATCTAAATCATCACTAGACCACCTAGCAGCTGTAACTACCTAGTTTTTCACTTTGCCTTGCTCAGTGGCTTGCTTTGGCTCAGGAGGGGCTAACTGACAGAATAGTGGAGGCATACATTTCCTTTTATGATTCAGAGGTCTGCAGCAACTCAGTCAAAAGTAAAATAATCCTATAAGCAAATAAAATGTGAATTGAATACAAGGTTCCTGATTTATCTAAAAGCATTCGCTAAAAGTACTTCATTTCTTTTATTGCTGCAATAAAATGATTTTACAGTTAGTAGCATATAACTTACAGGAGTGACAAATTTGGTACTTAAAAAATATTTAGGTTAAAAAAACCTGTCACTTCCAGTAAGTCATTTTTAGAGTGTAATCACTTTAATTCTCCTCTCTAATTTTATCACCAGGAGACAAGCTTCAAGCCCCCTAACCTCCTGCAAAAATCTTTGTGCTGCTTCTGGTGGTGGCTCCCAGTCAGAGTGACAGAATGGGGATCGAGGCTGGCATGGCTGATCTAGGAATGAAGGAAACATGTCTTAGTATCTAGCAGTCTGAGTGGTAGATAAACATCGTTAATGTCAGGTCACTTGAAGTCTAAGTTTAACATAAAACAGTAACTTGTCAGAAAATACAGCATGAAACTTATGACATGTCCTACTTGGACTGGAAAAACTGTAAGCATGTGGTGACAGTAATATTGCACTGGCACAGCTATTGATCTAAAGAGTTGTTTACAGCCCTACAGAAGACAGGCTGTAGGAGCTATACTCAGGGTATCTGTTCTCGTAGAGTGCTCTGGCGTAGTTATAACAGTGGTGCATGGTTTGCATGGTGTTACGGATTAGCATCACTGAGGCAATAGCAGCCCATGAAGAGGAGAGGACAGAGTCTTCGTTCCAGGGTAATCCAGCACTGCTGAAGTCCAAATTCAACGTCTTGTCTCTCTTAGCTTTCCCCACTACGATTTTCAGGCATTAAGATGCTACCGAAACTGAGAACACTAATGTGTTTCTTTGAGTTGGCTTCATTTCTTGGGTTAATAGTTTGATGTTTTATTGGAAACTTCATCAGAAAACTCAGGTTATGCTGGAAAAAATATATAAGTAAAAAGTGCAGAATAAGTTGAGATAAAAATTTTATACTGGATAGATTAATGGAATGGTTAGGGTTGGAAGAGACCTTAACGATCATCTACTTTCAATCCCCCTTCCCTGGTCAAGGACATCTTCCAGCAGACAACGTTTCTCAAAACCCCATCCAGCCCGGCCTTGAACACTTCCAGGAATGTGTCATTCACAGCTTCTTTGAGCAACCTGTTCACACCACCCTCATGGAACAACATGGCTCTTGGTTCATATCTCAAGAAAATTAATTGTTCTATTTATTAAACAGTCTTTTATCCTTTCTTCCATTTTATTAGTGTTGGGTTTTGTAGTCCTGCGATCAGGGCACCCACTTAGAAAGATAGGAAGCTGAGTTCATATCTGTTGTTCCAGGACTGAATTGTAATTAGAATGAACTCATTCTTTGCTCAAAAATATGCTAAATTTTGGAGGAGCACACAGAAATCGACATCTCTGTCCTTAGGTGATGACCGTAGCAAAGGTGCTATGTACATCATAAATTCTTGTTTGTTTTTTATATTAACACAAAGGGTGGATAGAGAGTTTGCCCCTTCCTTTTAAGTATGTTTGGAGGCAAAAGAAATGAGTCTTCTAATGGTGAAACAAAATGGGAGCCATTTCTCCTGATTCCTAGATCATAGTTCCTGTGAAATTATGGTCACTATCACAAGTTTCATTGTGAAAGCAAATGTGCCAACTGTGCTCTGTGCTATACTGTGCACTGTTTGGGTATGTTTGGTTTTCTCTGAAGGTAGAGAACCTCTTACTTTATGTCTTTGCATATTTGATAGATTTAGAGGGATATTCACCTACCACCCGAGAATGCAACTGCATTTGAGTTTAGACTCAGAATAAAGAGACTTACAGATATATGTAATGATAAGCAGCTGCTGAAGTAAGATTTTTCTACATCCTTTTTGTCAGTGTGGTTACCTGTATTCCACTGAACCTCAATTAAGAACTAAATTATTAAGTCTTGACCCTGTCTTTAGTTCTGATTTGTATTTAAAATATGTTTTACAGATCAGAAAGAGAAAGCATGAATAACTGACATGAGTTATGAATAAGAGCGAGGCTGGGCTTTTTTTTAGATTACTATGCAAAACATTTTTCTTTCACTGATAATGTTTTTTAAATGTAATTAGACTTTTTCATCCAGGAGAACCCACCTTCAGGAAGACATTAATTATTAATGTATCAATTATTAATAGTTATTAATTAATAACTATGAATAATACTACTGTTTAGAATCATTCAGTAATTCAGATTGGAAGGTACCTCCAGAGGTCATCTAGTCTAACCCCAGCTCAAAAGTGGCCTGACTTAAATTAGGTTACTCAGGGCCTTACCTGGTCAGGGTTTAAAGATCATAAAAAATGGAGAATCTGCAGATTTTCTCAACAGTGCTCAATGTTTGATTTCCTTGTTTAGCTGTTCTAATATTTGCCTACCAGATGTTGTGGAAATTTTCTCTTGTTGCAATGCTTATTTGTTTCTTTTTGCCTTGTCCCTGATGATCTCCAATAGGATAGTAGCTTTGTGTTGTTTTTACCCTCCAGTTATATGTTTGCATACAGCAGTTAAAGCCCTGTAGCCTTCCTGTCTGAACACTGATCTTCCCAGCTCTTTCAGTGCCTCTTGCTTCAGTCTTCTGGCAGTTTTGTGGTCCTTTACCAGACTTACCCAGTACGTGTGTCTATGTCCTGCTCGACAGACTTGTTCACAGCCCTGGATGCAGCAGGCCTTCCCTCCTGCAAGAGCACACTGAGGATACAAGTCCAAATAGTCTATTCACAGATTCTTTTTATCAAAGCTACTTTCCATCTGGGCAGTGGCCAGCTTGTACTGTTGCATGGGGTTCAGCCTGTGCCAGGACTCAGCATTTGCCTCCGTTGAACTTCATTTGGTTTCTGTCAGCCCATTTCTCCAGGTTGTTATGGTCTCTTAGCAGCAGCTGTGCCCTCCAGTGGTTCTCAGCTGCTCCCACCAATTTGATATCATTTGCAAACCTGAAGGGCATTCATTCCTAATGTCCAGACCATTAATAATTATGTTAGAAAGCACTAGTCCTAGATAGCCCCTTGAGAGATGCTGCTAGTAACTGGACTTCATACTGTTGTTCACATTACTTTGATTCAGTAGTTCAGCCAGCTTTGTAATCTATCCATAAATTCATTTTTATGGATATGCAATAGGCTTATGAGAATGCTCTGTGGAAAACCTTTTTAAAGTCCAGCAATAACCACTGCTGTCCCCTCTTGCCTTCTGAGCCAGTCATCTCATGGTAGGAGTCAATGAGGTTGGTCAGGTATGATTTGCCTTTTGTAAATCCATGCCAGGTGTTCCAAACCACCTTCTGACATTGTACATGTTTGGTCATGGCGATGAGGAGAACTTACTTCATACTATTCCCAGGGATGTAGTTTGGGTTAAAAACCCCTTAGTACCCTCCTCCTTATCTTAATGCTTGGTCTAATGTTTGCTGTTTCTAGTCATTTGGGAACTTCCTTCTCCACAGGTGCTATAGCATTTCAAAGCTATGGAGAATGGAATCATAGTGACGGTGGTCAGTTGCCTCATCATCCTTGGATGCAGCCTATGTGGTCCCATGGATGTGTGTGTGTACGTCCAATTTGTTTAAGTGCTCCCTTACCTAATCTTTCAGTCCTGCAGATAATGCTGAGACTCTTCCTGGTAAGCTTGGGAACTGAGGAAGCCTGATGGCACACATTAGAATTAAACACTGAACCAAAGAGAGCATTTAGGGCCCCAGACCTTTTTTATGTTCATAGTAACTATTCCCTCTGACTGAGCATCAAGACCACATTTTGTGGGGTTTTTTTTTTTTCACTTTAATTTTGCTGCCTATGTTCCTGCTGAAGTATATTTTGCTGCCCTTCAAATCTCTCCTTATTTTTAACTCTTGGTAAGAACAGCATTACAAGAAATGCATAGATAGTCCTTTTAATTTTATCTTATCTAAATATAGTAATCTCTAAGTTAGTTTAAGGTAGTCTTTAGTCAATGAAGTGAGATAAGCACCTTTACTCTTTCCATTTTAAGATAGTTATCTATGAGAAAGGGGATAATTTTACCTTGTGGAACATGTCTCAGTTTACAGCAGACAGAACCAGGATGTATAGCTTATACCTGACATCAAGTTTTTAGGTGGCTTAAGTCAATATTAAACTGTTAAGTGCAATTTAAACAGCTAATTTTTGAATTCTGCTCATAATTAACATAAAATACATGCTCACATTCTGTCCTGAACTGGCTTGCTTCCTCAGTAGCGTCAGAGGGTAGGGTTTCTGTAGGGTTTTCTTTTTGTTATTTTTTGATAATGTTTATGTTGTTATTTTGTTTAGTTTACAGGATCATGAAACAAGATTAGTTAAATACAAGAAAAGGCAATTGGGGCCAAATTCAACTCCTCAGACTTCAAAACTGGCTAATGTATTTTAATGTATATTTAACATTTTTGTTTTGTATAAAATGTATTTGAATGCACACTCAATGGCCAACTCAAATATGAGGAAACACTTTCAACAAAATCATGCTTGTTCTGAGAGTAAAGAGAAATGCTGGCAAAATGTTTTTGAACAGTTTATAGGAAGGTTATATTTAGAGAATTTGCAAAGCAGAAAGACAATAAAATGTTGTAGGATTTCTTACAGTGCAGAAAAAAGTAGTTATGAGTATTTGTAGGGTTAAGGTGTCTTAAATCTTTCCTTCTACTTTTGTACAGTGCTGCTTCATGACCAAGTAAGTCACACAGGGGAAAAGGCTTCTCTAAATTTGAACAGTGGAGTTCTTTCTACCTAACTTAAAGTGTCTGTAGCTTGATTTCTTTTTTTCTCTGCACACACTGAGCAATGCAATTACAGTTACAGTCTTTGAGTATGGTAGGTTATCAAAACTCTGGAAATCACATCCATATCTAAAGGATCTAAAGGAAAATTAAACAATACATTTTTCTTATTTTTTTCAGATTTACATCTCACTCTTTTTGTGAATGCATGACTCCCTAGGGCTTTTGAGGCAATGTAATTAATGTTTGTAATGATATTACTGTTTATTATAGAAACAGTCATGCACTGTGAGCCTCACTAGAAGTACTGAGTCATCAAGAACATGGGACATGGCTATTTCCACAGCTTTTATATCTTGGGAGCCCCAGTCAGTTAAAATAACCAGGGAACAGATCCTGAGATGAAAACAATGAATTGGTTTGGTGCTGAACCTTTGATGAAATTGTCTCCATAGGGCTTAAAAGTGTGAAGGAGAACATATTTCCAAAAGCCATGACAAGTGGCCAAGGCAGAGGCTCTAGGGAATGACATCCAGTGAATTGTTTCTATCATGACATTAATTTAATGTACAATGCAGTCCACTTTTCTATATATTGGATGCTGTGTGATTATATTAGTCTCATTTTCTCCTGGAGCTTCTTTTATTAAGTTGTATAAATCATGTGAGCACAGTAACCATGAGTCACTTACAATTCTGCTTGTTCATAAAATTTGCTACGTGTAACCACAGGCTCTGTGATCACTTACTATAGGGGTTATCCTGGACTGGAAAAATGTAATAGAGGATTTTTTTACTTTTTCTGTGGTTTGCCTTAAATAGAAAGGCACTTTCTTCATTTGGCTGATGCAAACAGCAAGCTAATGTTTCATGGTCTGTTAAAAGCTCGAGTTTGAGGGAGTCTTAAATGAGGTTGCACTATTCTTCAATCTCTCTGATGCATTTGCAAAGAAAAATAAGGAAAACTTGAAAGTATTGTGTTAGTGTTTGATATTTTTCCCATCATCTCTCTTCTCCTAAGGGTATTGTTTCAACTTGATTATTTTTGCTTTAATATCAGCTACATGTGCAGCTGTTCGTGTCTTTAAGCAGCCAAATCACTCATTTGCTACACCTAGACGATTTGAAACTAAGTCTACCAAGTAAAACATGGAGGCAAGTTCAGTTCCCTCTCTGTCTGCTGCAGCCCCCTGACCATTTTGAGAGTCTTTTTCTTGACTGCTTCATTTTATCAACATCTTACAAAGGAATTCCTAAGACTGGAATATAGTATTCCAGACGTGGTCTAACAAATGGAGAAGGATAATCACTTCTCTTGGTCTTGTGGCTGTGCTCCTTTTAATACAGCCCAGGAAGCTGTTGACCTTCTTTGGTGCTAGGGCGTACTGTTGGCTCCTGTTCCACTTTCTGTCAGCAAACACCCCCAGGTGTTTCCAACAGAGCTGTTACCCAGCCAGGCAGTGCCTGTAGTACTGCAAGAGTTCCTTCCTTCTTCTACCCAGGACACTGTATTTGTCCTTGTCAAGTTTCATGAGGTTCTTGGAAGCTTGTTCATCCCAATTGTCTAGGCAGCTCTGAATGATGAGCAGGGCTGCCTTTGCATGAATTCCATCCCAGTTTGATGTCATCTGCAAATCTGATGACATTGCATCCCATCCTTTCCTCCAGGTCTTTTATTAAGACATGGACAACCTGGTTCCTGGCATACTTCCCTTCTTGTCAAGCTCCAGGATTAGGACAACCTAGTATCCAGTACCCAAATGTCACAGAATCATGGTGTCACAGAATGACTAAAGTTCTTGAGGTCACCTACTCCAACCCTCCTGCTCAGACAGGGATACCTAGAACTGATTGCCCATGATTATGTCCAGACTGATTTTGAACATCTCCAAGGAGAGAGACTGCACAACCTCTCTGGACATTATCTCAGTCACGTCACTGTTAAAAAGTGTTTCCTGACATTCAGAGGACACCTCCTATGCTTCAGTTTGGGCCCATTGTTTCTAGTCCTGTTACTGGGAACCACTGAAAAGAGCCTGGCTCCATCTTATTTACATCATTCCTTCAAGTACTTGTATGCATGAATGACATTTCCCTGAGTTTTCTCTTCTCTATGTTAAAAAGTCCCAACTCAGCCTGTCATCATGTGAGAGATGAGCTAGTCCTTTAATCATCTTTGTAGCCCTTTGAAGGACTATCTTCAGTATGTCCATGACTGTCTTGTATGGGGAAGCCCAGAACTGGATGCAGTACTGCTGGTGTAGCCTTACCAGTGATGAGTAGAGAAAATTAACTTTTGAATTTAGATTTTCTATAAATAATATTTTGTAATTTTGATAGTTTGGTTTGATCCAGCCTATTTGAGATTAAATTTGCCTACTTAGAGTTTTCAGTTACCTTATCACATTTTTGCTGTGCGATTGGTTGCTTGATCAAGAAGTCTATCATGTATTTATTTTCCTCTTTCATGTATGTGAATGTCCAAGTCAAACCATAGCATTCTTTTTGATAAGCTTAGGAGACTTAACTTCTCGGCTCTTTTACAATATGACATCTTTTCTGGCCTTAATTATTTTAATGTATTTCCAATAAATCTCCTCAAAGTTTTTGGCTATATTTCTGGGAACTAGGGCAAGAGAATGGGCCACGGGATTACAGCAGACCCATTCCAGGGCGTCTTACCCACTTAATAGAACCTTTCTACTGCAGCACAATGTATCTTTCCATTGCTCCTATTCAGTAGCACTCACTACTGTGCTTTTCCACTTTTGGCCATAGTGCTCAACTGGGAAATCCTGTTCAGCTGATAACAGGCCTGAAGCCCCATATATTTGTTTTGTAGTCAGTGCTTCTCAGAAGTGAGTCCCCTGCCCTATGGGTATGTCCTGCATTCTCTGGTCCTGTCGGCATTTTGTTTTTCTCTACTACCACACACATGCAGTGAGTCCAGATTTGCCAGCTCATTATGCTGTCCTGTACCAGCTCTCTTCATTATTTAGTCCTTTCCAGTTGTTTTCTTTTCCTCAGCTTTTATCATTAAATGACTTGATTCTTTGTTCTAAGTCATTCATACTTATGTTAAGTACGAAGAGTCAAGAACCAGCGCTTTCCAGGCTTCACTGGAAATACATTCACTCAGTGACTAGCGATGTTCATATTTGTCAATCGTCCAGTTTCTACTAAGTTTTGTTTTTTGACTACTGTTATCTTACTCCCAATTAAAACACAATGTTGTATTAAATCAAATTCCTTACAGAAGAGTAAATGTAATACTAGTGGCATATGATTTAACAGATAGTTAATAGAAAACACTAAGTTAGTATTTTAAGATGTTTTCCCTAAGCATATGTTGATTGGCAGTAATTTAATTACTTTTATTTAATTCCTTATTAATTAAGCTCCGTATCATCTGTTCAAACTGCTTTGCCATGTATCAATATCAGACTGACAGGTCTGTTATCCAGGTCATTTTTTTTTTTGATTTTAAAGTATTGGCACAACATTATCCTTCTTTAGAGTAGCTGCAAGAATGAGTCCTATAGTGACAAGGAAATAAATTTTTTTAAGTAAATCTTTAAAAAACAGCATATGGGGTTAATGCAAGAAAACATTGTACAAGAAGGAAGAACATGAAGAGAAATATTATAAATTAGTAGCATTCACAAATATGGTAATATGCATCCAAATTTTTAAGGAAATAATTGAACAGATGAATAAAGTAATTAATTTTATTAACCTGACCTACCATTCAGCTTTTATTCTGGGAAAGGGGGCAGACAAAATATTTGGAATGGAAAGTCCAGAAACCAGTAAGTCTGCATAGGGAGTGCCTCACTGATTTAGTGAGCAGTTACTCAGAAAGTAGCTCTTTTCAAGTTAGAGAAATTCATATGTCCTCATGGTTCACAGTGTATTCTCTAGGTGAACCTAGTATCATAAATTATAAACGCAGATCTCTAGTAAAGAGACCCTAGGTAATATATATTGGATATTGAAATACTGAATTATGTTGGTAAAGAAGAAATCTGATATCTGTATTTAATAAAACATCTGATCCTCATGAAACCATACTCTCCAACTGATTAATTCAAACTTCCATATATATGTGGGCACAAACACTTGGAGTGAATAGGGCAAAAAAATCATAAACAAAAGGTTTTCCTGCAATAATAGAGTATTGAATTGTAAGGGCACCATCTGGCACTGATGTAAAGAGATCTGTTCTTGGTAAGGATTTATTTATTTAGCTTTACTTAATAACTTCATTAATTATTTGATTAAAATTATTAAACGAAGTAGGGAAAGAGTTTTTGAAACTTCTAAGGAAAAAGTTTTATGCTTCTTTTGATTACCCAAAAAGAAATTAAAGGAATTAAAATCTTGGTCTTCCATTGCTGTGAGATGGAGCCAGTTACATTCTAGGTTTCACATGTCTCAACAGGAGAAGAAATACTGGGAAAAAAATTGAAAAATCTGTAAAAAAGAATGATAGAAGACTGTAGAAGATGTAGAATGATGAAGAGTCTAGAAGTCTTTAGAAATTTTTAGAAAATTTAAAAAGTTCAATACATTGAATTTGCAGAAGAAGTATCTTGCGGTTCTGTTGGGCAGTCATGAACTACTTAGAATCATATCTGTGGCACTGCCAGAAATTGTTGAATTGGGAAAGGTGATAAGCACACATCACACCTAGTGGTGTTTCCCCTGCTGTACCTGTCTGTCTTCTGATATTCTGCAGTCTTCATCTTCCTTGATCAGTACTGTATCTTTACACTTACATTTGATAAACTTGATGCACTTTGCTGGTATGAATTTCTGTTATTTCTAAAGCTTTGGCCTTCACATTCTTGCCCTGCTGTTGCGTAGAAAAATAACCCTTTTTTTGATATTTTAAATCTGCTGTTTGAGTGTTTCATTTGATGCTCTCTGGTTCCTTAAGTGGAGAAATGTTTATTACTACTCTTGCTGATCATGCATTTGCATATTTCTGTCTTATCACATCTATTTACTTCTTTTGCAACCCTACAGAAAGCTTACAGTTCTTAGGAAGAACTCTGAGAAATAAAAAGGTAAAATATTTTATTGACTTCAAAAGTAAGGTAAATTAAAAGGCAACAAAATGAAACTCAAATTTGGTAGCTATAGAGCTGAACACTGTTACATTTTTAGTACACATTTTTAATACAAAATTTTAGGAAAAATACCTGTTTAATTTATGCCTAGAAAGGTCCAGGACAGCAGGCATGGTCTGCAGTTAAGCAAATTGCAGTGTTTGCCTCTACAGTCTACAAAGTGATATGAATAATGATGTTTATTATAACTTAAAGTTTGAATGTGGTGACACCATAACTTGAATATGTATGGAAAACAGTCAAGTTGAAGGATTATGTTACCAGAGAAACTGAAAAGATTGATCTGGTTACAGGTCTCATGGTGGACAATGCAGCATTTTCATTGGCAGCTTTTTGGATGGGGCTGAGTGCCTCCTGTTGTAGGTGTTGTACAGGATGCGGGCTTCAGAAATTCCAGCTACTTCACTCTTTCCTAGATAAAGCCCCTCAGCCATTTTGTATTCCTTGAAACCTGAAGGATGGTTGTTGTCATGGATTTATACTTAAGAATGAACTTTTCTTCAGATCTCCTGTTTTCTAACATATTTGGGGTTTGATCAAGTGTTTTTAATACGGGTTCATTTAAAATTCTTGTACCTTCTCAGCAATCAAATATTTCCAAATTTTTTTTTTTTTTTTAATTCATTTGTACAGTTTTTCAATACATACAGTTCTCTGACCCTAATTAATAAAATACCTCATAAGGTAAAGGCCCTTTTCTAGTCATCCTAAGAACAGCTGAATGAGGAAATAAACTAGTGGCTCCTGTGGTTCCCCTGTGACTCTTCAAAAGCAAAACCTTCATCTTGTTTGCCCTGGCAGTACTTTGCAGATACTGAGTTAAAAAAATGGGTGTACAGGAGCTTAAATAACCCCCAAGCTGAACTACAGCCTGGAAAATCTATGTCTCCCAAAGGCACAGGTAGGCTGGGAGAGGCCTTGCTGAGCCGCCTGCTTAGAAATCCTGTGAGTTTTGTGTGTCTCCAGTATGCTTACCTTACACAGGAGTTTTCTACAAAAACATACTCATTTCAAAGCAAAGCATTGAGGAATCTCTGCTGGGAGCATAGGGGAGAATGGATGGCTTTGGAGGAAGAGGCAGGAAGAATGGATTCCTTCTCTCACTGGCAGTCATGCTTTTCCAGGGTGTCTTACCTTCTCAGCTGAGCTCTCACTGCTTGTCCTGAGAATCGGGTGTTATCTGGGATTCCTGAGGGGCATGCAGTACCTCCTTTGGTCCCTTTAGACTCACAGAAATCATTAAAGGTTGCAGCTGGAGCACATGACCCTTTCCTTTGGGAGTTTTTGCCTTCCTTTTTCCCATCATCTATCTAAGCACAATGTGAGGATCCTTGAAAAGCAATTCTTGCAGAAATCTTAATACTTGTGCTGCTTTTTGTAGAAAGAAATAAGTGGGAATATTTCCTTGCTGTTTTATTTGATTATAGTAAAGGTGCAGCAGTATTTGCTTTGTGTTATCCTGTGCAAGTGTTTATTAATCTAAATAATGGAACTTCAGTTATCAGAAAATTCTTGTGCCTGCTTAAAGCACTGAAGAAAGTATGAAGTCAGTAGATGCTAATTTTGAGGGAAAAGTCAGGAAAGATTTCTGTCTTACCTTAGCTCAAAACCTGTCAGTTTTACTATTAGCATATTTCCAGAACAGAGAGTATTTACAGAACTATTATATAGCCTTTTCAAATTGATATGCAAGTCTGAATTCAGTTTTGTAAAGAAAAGGGATGGTCCTGGTCCTTAAAATCAGTTTTTGCATAAGAATCAGTGTTAGATAGTATTAAGATCTGCCTTAAGTTGGATGGTAAGGATAAATAAATAGAGGAAAACCAATGAAATAAACAGTATAGATAAAATAAACACTGGACTTAATTGTTGCTCTTGTGCCAGTCATAACATGGAATTAACCAGATGAATATGATAACAAATTGCAGTTAGTACAGTTGTTCAGGTGAAGTTCTGGAAAGGGATAGTCCCTTAGTGCTTTGTCAATGTGGTGCTTTTCCAGTAGAAGTTTCTTCTAATTTCGGTTCCTGAAAAATTGTTTCATCCACTTTCCACATACTAATTCTTGTCATACTGAATATATTGTTTCTGTTTTTCATACTTTTTGTTTAATGGTCTGTGTTGTTTGTTGCTTTGATGTTTATGTTTATGCTTTTGTTATGGCTTGTTATTTTTTCTGTATTTCCTTTTTCTGAGGTGGCTTTGCTTCTATTTTGAGTTTGGAAAAATGGCTGCTTGACCAATTAACTATTTCTTCATGCTTAAATTGCATCATATCTTTTTTCTTGCCCACAGAAGATCTTGCACTTAACCTGGCATTTCCTCACCTCTCGGTCAAAAACGGCATGATTTCGTAGTGAGAAGAGTACATTAAAACACACAATAATAATAATAATAATAATAAATGTTAATCAAAAAACTGCATGTGTCTTTCTGATTGTGCCAGTGTTGTGGTATTCAATTATGCAATTTTCATTGGCATATTAATCATCTTTTCAACAAACAAGCCAGCGTTAATTAAAGCAAACCATGGATAAAGACATGTTGCCGGATCATCATTCCGTTTATCACAGCGCACAGGCTGGCCGTTAAGTAAATTCTGGACTGTGAGATGAATTTCAATGTTGGCTTCATCTTTTTTGTTGGAGTTTGAATGAAACTCATCTAACAACAACAACAAACTTCAGGCTTCACAAGAGAAAGATGAATTTATTTGTAATTAATGGCAAAAGAAGAAAGATAAAGTAGTTGTATGCTTCTAATGGGAATTAGAGTATTTCAAACTAAACCATTTTTGAAATTTTTTTCTGTCTTCCACCACTCCCCTTCTTACCCTACTTAAACCATCAGAGCCCTGAGAGCAAGGAATAACTGAACCTTCATCTACCTTTATAAACACAGGTTTCATTTTAACTTTGGAGCAATTAGTAAACCAAATGGCATTAAACATGGAATCTGAGCAAAGAGACAATATGAGGCAATATTTTTTACTGATACATGGATGAAAGAGGTGGGAGGGAAATACACTTGTGTCTTTGAAGTGAAAACAGCCAACAATTCTTTGATGAACAATAGTTACGTGATGATTTTTTCAGACATCTCCCATAGAAAAGGCTTTGCTTCTGCAAGTGTGTACATTCAGGATCACTTGAATGTATTTGTAAGTCTGTTAAAACAAGTATTTGTGGATTTTTCAAGTGTTTATAAGACCATGAGCTTATGGAGGAAAGCACTGGATGCTGCTATATGAATAGGTACTGCTTAGCATTATAATACTGGTTATTGTGCTTTTTAAGAGTTATTATAGAGACTGTTGAGAAAGCAGCTGAATGTTTAAGGGTTTCATTCTTCATTTTATTTAGTTTGTGCATTGTTTTATTTGAACAGAAATAGGCTTTAATGCTTCTGCTGTGAAAAGTACGTACTTTGTCCAACAAAGACCTGACGCTGGCGCAGAGGGGCTTTTTTCTGTTTCTGTCCTGAGCTCAAGGCAGATGGCCTGTCTTCAGCACTAGTTATCATCAGTATTTTAGTCTGGATTCCTTCAAACATGGATTTACAAAGGTGTAGAATCAGTTTTATTTTAACAGACATTTTTTTTAGTATGCCTGCTATGAAAAATGTTTGGAAACACAAACGGGATAGATGATCATGTCTTAGATCAGCTTAAGAGGATCTTGGACAATAGCAGTTAAAAGTTTGCATTCCTGAATGTTCATAATAATCTGTCATCTTAGCTACCTCAGTCTTCCTATGTCTTTCTGTTAATCAATTCTCTTCAGCTACTTTACAATAGATTGTCTTGCAATGTAATCAGAATACACACGCTTCCTAAGAAACAGAGAAATTGAGTTGGGAAGAATTGTTACTTAGCTAAGTAACAATGTATTTAATGTAATTAGGTGTGGCTAAGTTAGGGGGGAAAAAAAGAAAAAAGACAGTAGTAAAACTAATTTAATCCTCATAGCTTTGTGACGCCCCAGTTAGATTATTTTTACAACTAAGAATGCTCCATGTTCATGCTACTTTAAATACCTCTATGCCACACAAAGAATATGCAAAGTACATCTATATTCAGAATGGTAAAACCCAGCTGGGACTTTGGCACAAGAACTTAAGAAAAACAACCTCTGGTAAAAAAATCTTCCTTCCCTTAAATTGCTGTATTTCTTGCTGAGTTAAAGATATGAGCTTACATAGTCTATCAAACTTGATCATCCTCCACATGCTTAATTTGCTAAAACTGCTGGTAACAGTTTGTGATCTTCAGAGATCTCTTATTTGGATGAGCTTCAGTGAAATCAGATCTGCAGTACAGGAAGAGAGTTCAATACACCATAACTACTTCACAGTTCTCCTTTAAATATATCAAATCCTGTTCTAAATCATAATCTAAGCCTGTTAAAAATATAACACTATGTGTCAGATGAGTATGTTGTAAGGTATTGTCAAGATACTCAATGCATAATGCTTTCAGTTGTCTTCCACTGTGTTGTTTTTGCTTGGAAGCATATGAGTCAGTCTAAATCTGCTTTATGGTATAAATCAATGAAGTTATTTTCATGATTTCTAATAGTTCCGTTCTGATTATAAAGTGTCTGAATATTTTCTGTAGCTCTAGTAAGATATTATTAAGGAATAACAAATGTTTCTTGTAGTTAAAATGGATTTTGGTTACACTGTGTAAACTGTTTCATAAATGGTTAGAGGTAAATAATTGAAAATTAATTCTACTTGAAGTACATTATTGGGGTATAAGTGCATATGGCATCTCATGGACTCTGGAGTGTGAACTGAAGTCTTGCTCTTCATTCATTTTGACTATGAACTGTTTACTGATCCGGCTATGAAAATGTACCTGCCTGTTGAAATGGGGAGTCTCCGTGGTTGGATGTGGTAGTGGCTGCAGCACAGCACTCACTTGGATCGTACTGGTTACAGAAAATTTAGTGTAGGTGGCATTTTGGTATCTAAGGTAACCAATGTAGATCTTCATCTGTTTTTAGTATACTGAACCATCAGGGAAAGTTTATGTTTGTGTTGCAGACCCCCGTGGCTTTGAGGATCTCTCATCAGAAGTTTTGTGCTAGGTAATGCACTTCTAAAATGGAAAGTAGAGCAGCATTTTGTATATTCAAAATCCATTAATCTGGGAAGTTAATTTTAGTATATCAGGTCAGAAACCTTCCTCATTGCTTTTGAGTATTTTGAGAATGGAAAATTATGGTGGTGTAAGAGAAATAGTTTAATTCATAGTAAAAATGGGAAAACTGTGTAATGCTCTTTTCAGTGTATTGGTAGAGGCCACCAGGCTAAAGTGCCATCTTGCACTTATTCCTAAGCGTGGTTGTATTACATTTTATTATTTATCACACTATTAACAGTGACTAATAAAGATCAAAACTATTGATGAACCTAGAACTGCTGCAGTTCCTTTGTTTTTTTTACAAGAATGTGAAATCAGTTAATCAGCACTGTAATATAAAGAAGTCAGCACTCTAATTAGGACTAAAGAAGTGACTTTCATATAGTTGTCACTTATTATCATTTGGAGTCATTAATATCCTTATGATTTTTTATAATAATATCCTGTTCTAGGTCATACATAGTACTAAGAATCTGGTTTGCATGTATAGTTCAGAAGGATTGTCATGTTTGGAAATGCTTTTGGAAATGCCAGCAGTTACAACTTTTAAAGAAACTTAATAAAATTGTGTTACATAACCTAATATTTTATTAAATAAAAAGTAACCCTTCTTCAATGGATCAAGTATTTGTAGTTTTAGTGTAATGTGAAATGGTCTTGAATATTTCTGATACAACAAGGTAACAAAAATTTGTCCTAAGAATTTTATGAGTCTGCTACAAAAATAGGAGTACTACAAATATCATGTAAGCATGTCATCTTCTCACAGTATTAATAAATAGGAGAATAAAACATGCTCATTTATGGCATAATTTAAGTTAGTTTATTACTTGACAATGGCCAACAGTGAGTGCTTGTTAGACATCATCAATTGGTCACAGGTACCTAAATGTATCAGTTCTCTGCACAAAAGAGAATAATTATCTAATTTCACTGAGAATAATTTTGGGGTACAAATATATATTCTGTTTCCCCCTTGCTCCAAATCTTTGCATATTTGTGCAAACATTAAAATTAGCTTAAATAAATGAGTGCAAAATTCAGCTAGATCACATTTGTGCTTCACAGTGCCTTCACATGTCATTGGTGTATGCCTGCAAAAAGAGCAGCAGCTGCAAATCAGGTGTGTTCATTTCACAGAGAGAGCTTGTGCTCTTCTACCTTTTGGATTATTCATTCACACAAAATGCAGGCAGAATAAGACACTCGTTTATAATTTCTCATCATGGTTTTATCATATGTTGCAGCGTAAGATACTGCACTGATGCAGTTTTGTAGTGTATATTTAAAATGTAAGTAAGAATGAGTCTAATGAGAGCTGACATTTTTCACATACAAACACAAATTCATCTGTCTCATTGAGAAGGAGGGGTTGTGCTTCAAGGTGCTGGGGCCAGTTGAAATTCATCTCGACAGTTAGTGAGTAAAAAAATTTCATTTCCCTTATTCAGTCAGTCTTTCCCAAGGATGAAAGGTGCCTCCTGTGGGAGTGTTTCCATGCATAATTTTGTCCGCCTGTCCTGTTTGTAACACAGTTTGTGAGATCCTTGGCTGGTAATATGGCATGGCTTTCATTTTCATAGCAGTGAGTGATGCCTGGCAAATGAAAAGGAAGTGAAATAGTCTTCAGAAAGAAAATAAAATCCCAGTCCTCAAAACCTTCTAGAGTGTGCAGCATACGAGGCCAGTTAGGGGATGTCACTGCATCAAAGGAGTCTGAGTGCAGGCAGCTGTGGAGGGACAGGACCCACCTCCATTCAATATGGGTTGAATATTCTGCGGAGCTGGAGACAGTCTTACAAATATTCCAAAAAAGCAGGAAGAATGTAAGGGTTTCAGTGTGATGCAAAGAGCTGGTTGGAGAAGGTGCTTTGGGCTGAAGTGTAGTGCCTTCTGCCCTCCTTTTTCATACATTTAGGAAGATTTCCTGAAGCACCATCGATTTAGGGTCTGACAGTTAAATCCTGAAGGACAATTTCATACTTGCTGCTATCCTGCCCTACATTCTTTCTGGATTAGTTCAGTAAAATTTTACCTGCTTTCTGGGTCGGTTCTGCCTTTGAATATCAGTAACAAATATTCAGGTCTATTTTAAAGTATTCTTGTTTGGGAAGTAAGGATGCACATACACCTTTTCTGTAGAGCTTTGAGGGTAAAAGAGCTATCTTGATCTAGGGCTAGTTTATGGTACTGTAATGGTGGGAATTTTTTCTTTATTCTAGAGCTGCAGTAAATTAAAAGCATCGTGTATGTTTTCACCCTCACACCTACTACATACATCGGCACTGGAATTAAAGAGCCTGTAGGTCTGTATTCCTTGTGTAAGAAAAGATGATGTAAAATGTCTCTAAGGAGTGGATAACATTTTTTTCCTTTTTAATGGTGCTGTTTTGGTATCCAGTCTACCTTATTTCTGACAAAAAAACCCGCATTTTAATTTTCTGGTATTCACAAGGAGAACTAAAAGGTGGAACTCATAAAGCAAGCACTAATTTTAAGTTGATTTGTTACTTTGCTTCTTTTGAAGTATTGTACGCTCTCAGCTATGAGTATGTGATAGCTTGCATCTACCTGCTTTCTTCTTAATAAATAACCATGCTCGATTACTGCTGGCTTGCATAGCAAACCCTTACTTTGGTCTGTGGAAGGGAGAGGGGGTGTCTTCACACCCACAGTAGTCATTGCATTTGTAGGGTAGCACACCACAGCAAAACTAAGGGCGCACCCAGCAGGGAGTCATCAAGCAAGGTGTTCTTGTCCCAGCTGCAAGGTACTGAGTGTGGTGGGCTTGAAGTGTGCGGAAAGGGGGAGACTGCAGGAGTGCCTTCCCTGTGCAAGCTGCGGCAGCCATCCCCAGCCGCGCCGGAGCGCTCCGGGCCCGCTGCGCTCTGAGGGGAGGCAGCCGCGGGCCGGGGCCCGGCCGGGCCGGACACCCACAGCAGCGCTGGTCGGGCCTCCGCGGTACAGGGGCCACAGGGGAGAAGCAGAAGTGGGGGATGGCGCTGCGGGAGAGACACGTCTACCGAAGGAAGGAAGGCAGGAAGGCAGGCCTGCAATTTGTAGAAGCTGATAAGAGGAGGGAGGCTGGTTTGCCGCTGCAGGAGCGCCAGTTTACCCATGAGCCGTGCAGACCTCGGAGCTCAGCCGTCACGTCCAGCAGGGAAACATCTCCCTGCATGCCGCACAAAATCCCATCGGATAACACAAGAGGCCTTTTTAGGTGCTGCTGGAGCACCAGTCTGACCAGTAACACACAGTTCACTGAATCCCTGCTTCCAGTTGGGAAGTTATCTGCTGTCTCTAGCAGTGAAATCCTGGCTGATAAGCGAAGAGGCTCATCTGCTGGTAGCAGAGCCTCCAGTTTATCAGCGTCTGACCAGCTCATAAATCAGACTGGTGTCTGTTTTTATTTTGTTTTATCAAAATTTATTTCTATCATTGTAACAGTTAATACTTTAATAAGAGAACTTAGCTGGGAACATTAGGAAGTTAGTTAGAGACATTTTGCAGGCGCTTTTTCCCTTGTCAGTGACAAGGTAAGGTAATCCTATACACAGGCTGCTATTGTGAGATGAGAAACTGGCCTCCTTCACTGCCAGAGACCAGATGCACCTCTCTCTATCCTAATCTGTAAACGACTTAAAGGAGCCTTATCTCGGGGCTCTTCTGCTTCATTTCATGCTTGATTTACTTTAATTTGTCTGATAGGGCACAAGGATTTGGAGACGGCCCATCTTTCTGCAGAAAATGTTCAGATTTTTTTTTCCTTGGCATTGTTGTGTTGGGGGTTTTGACTTTTTTTATGTGGAGGAAATCTTGCTCCAGTGCAGCAAGCTGCTTGAGTGTGTTTAGATTTAAGCTACCCCAGCAGAAAAGAGTTTGTGAAGTGGTATGATTGTGTGATGGGCCACATTTACATTGAAATCACATTATACGATATATCTGGACTCCTGAAGGGAGCAGTGCAGTGGAGCGCTTGTGCCCACAAGATACTTTGAAAGGGCTATATATAGTGGCAACAATTGATACGAGATTTTACAGGAGACTTTATAAATATGTAAATGGGTGTTATCTGATTGGGTTCTTTGGCTACACATCTGTACCTCAAAGGAAGTGGAGCTGTGAGAACTACCAGGAAAACAGTAGTTTGCATTCTAAGTAAGGCTGAGAAATAGAAATGTCTCACAGGTTGACAGCGGGTCAGGGTGGAGGTGCTTTGCATACTTTGGAGGTAAGCCTCTTTGATGTGAAAGCGATCTCTTACTTCCACCAGAAAGGTAGAATTACCATGAACGATTTTCATTTGTTTTATAACATGGCTTAGATCAGGAGCCATTGACCTTTAGCATTCCTTGTTATTTCTTTAAATTGCTTATGTGATATGGCACTGGGGAGAATTGCCTTTACGTTTTTTGCATTTTAAAAAATGTACTTTCAGTGACCCATGGGAGAGAAAATAAAGTCTTTGGTACATTGATCCCTTGATTAGTTATTTCCTAAATGAAAATGGAAATACTGTTAAAGCAGTAATAATGCTATGTCTTAATAGTTGAGAAGTCAATAAATGGCTCCCATGTGCTTCATTAAAGTTCTTAATGAAGCCATTTTTGATAGCTGAACTTTACATTATCTCTGCTTTAGTCAGGTACTTTTTAGGGAGAAGGAGGCAGTAATTTGATGGAAAATGGTTTTCTTATTCACTCTAGTAACTATATTGCTAAAATTCTGTGTATCATAATACCTGTTTTATGGGGCCATACAAAACTCATCAATCGTAAATATGGTTATTTATAGCCATCCTTAGAGAATGATTTTTTTCTGGCAGTTCTTGTATTTTATTTTATTCTATTTTATGTATTTCTTTTATGGCATAGTCATATATTAATGAAATGTAGCATTTTTTCATCAGTGTTTCAATACTGCTGTTTGCAGGATCTTCTGAGTATTTCTCTGTAGCCTCCCTGCAGTGGCAGTCTCTTCTTTCCTTTGCACCCTTATTGTAGCAATTCTCGGCCATTTAATTCCTCCATCCTCCTCCTTGCACTGAATTACCAGTCCTGACAGAGCCCTTCATAGTTTGACAGGAAGGATTTAGTCTCTGAGATGAACACACCATTCAGCAATGAGCTGAAAAAGGGTGTGAAAGGCCTGTGGGCTCCTCTTTTGCCTTTCATGAACTCTTCTACAGCCAGTAGAGTGGATTCCATGTATGATCCCTTACACAATGAATATGAGGAAGGAAATCTGGGCTGGATCTTGCATGTCTTCTTAATGGGATCTTCACCAGGGGGAAAGTTGTTTCCCTGGATTTTTTGGGCAATATTATTTTTATTGTGTTATTATAGCTAAGTATAATACTTATTGTGCAAGTAAGAAATCACAAAACTGTTACAGCTATGTAGTTTTTTATTATACAAAGCAAAAAAATTATTTTCTCCAATTTTTAAAATAGTTGGTGTGAAAACCAGGTGAATTTTCAGGCATAAAAACGTAATATAAAAAACAAGAATACTAAGTTATTTCCTCTATGACACTGGTCAGCTCCCTGATGCCTAAAATTTGACCTTGTTATTCCAGTTTCCTATTCTGGTTTTCACTGGTAAAGGACTTCAGTGGTGGATTAGAAATACACTGGAAGTAAATTTCTAAAGTTGAACCCAACCCAAGCTTCATAAAACTGGAAGACTTTCAGTTAGGTTTCATAGATTGTTTTAATTAGCCATGAAAGAAGGCTAATATTACATTCATGTGTCAATAAGTTCTGAAGCTTAATTCACTTCTATGTTTCCAATATTTTGAAATCTTCTGGTAGAAAACTTGGTTATCACATGCGTTATTATTAGAACGGTAAATACTCATTGTGATCCAGCATATGTGCATTTCAGTTGACTCTTAGATAATGTCCTAATGAAGGCAGTGTATTGAAACACACGTTTAAAGTTCTAGTTTAGCAATTTAATTTTAGTAGGTACATGCTTTTCCCTAACATTTACTTCAGTTGAACATGTTTACAGTACTATAAAAGAGAATTCTTTCCATTTCAGTTTATAGAGACTTATTTTTGATCCAGCTAATAATAATTGAGAAATAAATGAATAGAAATAATAAACAGAAATAAAAAATGGGTAAAATAGAAGCTCAGAAGAACATGAATCTAGATGATGAAATTAACAATTAAAAAGTCAATTCCACAGAGAACAGGCTTTTTTTTTCTTCTTTTTTCTTTTTATCTCCTTCACAAAGTAGACTATGATGGAAATTGAAAATAATGTAATATAAATCAAAATGGTCATTAAACTGGTTTTGAATTTTTTTATCAATAATTCTGTATGGTACTTCCAATATAATCTCAGGGTATGAACAGAGTGTGGAAGAAAGTCTGAAGAAGCTGAATATATGTAGTACATCCTGAGGTAGGTACTCCGCATAAAGCTGTTGAACAAAACCATCCTTCTCCCTTTAGGAGAAGGAATTACTGACACCATTTCAGAGAGGAGGAGATGCATGACTCCCAAAGGTAAATGGCTGATCAATACTCAATATGTTGGAGTTTACACAACAGAAAAGGGGATGCTGCTTTGCTAAGGGTTTTTGAGGATATTCTTCATGAACAATTTAAATTGCTGGTTTTACAGTGCTATATAGAATGTACTTTTTTCTTCTGAGTAATGGTTCAGACTCATATGCATTCTTAGTTAATGTCAATGGGAAGACCTCTGATCAGTTGGCTCAGTTCAGTAGATTTTATTAACAGGTAAGTATTTGTAGTAAGTATGTTGAAAAAATCACCAAGAAAGAATGATAGACCGATAACATGAAAGCTCTTTAAAAACACAGAAATGGTGAATTAAATTTTTCATCAGATGGAACTAACTTCCCATATAAAATATTTTCCAAGGCTTTTTCATCGAATCTCTGTTGCTAGTGATATTTATGGTTTCACTAAAATGTTCAGGTAGAGAAATACCTGCCCTCATAAATCATTTGCAGATAATACTGGTTCAGACGGTCTCTGTCCAAATTGATAATGGATATCTGATTCAAAAGAAATGTCTTGTTTCTCAAAAGTTCTGTGGAGCATGCTGGAAGATGGTAAAGCAAAAAAAGAAAAATAATAATAAAAAACCCAAAAAACCCAGACAGCAAAAATGAAGAAACAAAAATCCCAGACAACCAAAGCAACCTTATTTTTAATTTCAACTTTGTTACTATCTGTTATACTAGTTGGCAGATGTTAACAGAGCAAACTACATTAGGATTGTTTGATTTATGGTTTTATAATTCAGACCACTTTCAGAAAGTTGAACTCATGTCTCGTGTTTATATTGGCAGATTTTTGCCAAATTGAGAAATAAAAATATGCTATAAATAATATAATAAAAATAATAGTATAATAAAAAAGCACCCAAAGTCACCCAATTTGGAGCAGTGTGGACTCATTCCACTGAACTGTTTTCCTGTTAAAAATTGAAAATGCAACTTTTTCCTTAAAAATTTTTTTTAATGTGCATATTTTTTTTAATGTAATCTTTAGTGTTTGGGGAGGGGATTTTTTGGGTTTGTTTTTGTCTGATGTGTTTACTCTTGCTGATGTCTCTTTCTCTTGCTTTTGTACTTGTACTGTTATCCTGTGACTTGATGGATGAAGGATCAGAGATGGAATAAATTCAAATGGTTAATTATCACAAAACAGATTGAGTGTTGAGGAATTTTTACCTTACCTTATTCGTATTCCTGTTTTGGAAGAGGTTTGGGCAAAGTTTGAACTTTGTGGCTTTTGTTTTCTTGCCTTATTTGCCAATAATTTGGTTTGCAATGTGGCACCCGTAAGTTCTGAAGAAGCGGGTGGGCAGGGCCATGGGCCATGCCAGGAGGATGAGTAGCATCCCAGTCCAGGGACTGAGGGAAGAAGAAGGGTGCTGGGAAGGAGGAGGGGAAGCATTGCTTGAGCTGCACGTTGTGCCTCTGTAGCACAGGTTGGCCCCTGTAGACAACAGTTACACCCTAAATTCTTAGGACAGCCAAGGACAAGTCCAGAATGTGCTCTGATAGCTTTAAAGTCTTGGTATTTTTGAATTCATTATAGAGTCTGTATGTTAAAATTAGTGTTTAACTTCTTGTGATTTAGATACAATGCTTACATATTTTGGTTATTTTTCCTCCAGAGCCCCAAATCTCTATAGTTTTACACATCTCTCATGCATAACAAATTGAAAGTATTTGCTGGAAACAAGTCATGTGCTAAAATAATGCAGATTCCTTTGTGTTCTTATAACAACAAAACTGGTATGAGCAGAGATGGAAAAATAGGTGGAGCTGGCCTTGAAAGAGGTGCTCTAAATCCAAACAAGCTGTATGAAGTAGCATTGTCACAAAGGAAAATTGAAAAATACAACAAAAGCAACTTCAGGCTTCAGCAGTGTTTCTTTTATAGGTAAATGTTGCTGTACACTCAGAAGCTTTTAAGTGCCACACATCTTCTCATGAGGATACTTTGGGACATTTTCAAAAATATTAGTGTCTCATAGGTGTCTCTGTCCCAAAACATCCTTCTCACAGAGAGATTTTTAAAACTTTACATTGGTTGGTATTTAAGAATTGACTCACAGATGTCGGCCCTTTTTTTCACAGAAAGGACTATAGCAAAGCAAAATTTAAGATTATGTAAATCAGCATAACACCTTCCATCTGCCTTGGCTTTGATCTAGATATAACTCTGATTTGTACCAGTTGATGATTTAATTCTGTACTCACAAAAATATTGCTTAAGAATGGACTTTTTGAACTGCAAATCATTGGTATAGGAACAAGCAACATGACACCATTCAAAGAGAACAATCCTATCTTTCAATCTTGAATATTAAAAGGCAAAAACAAGATAAATAGCCTTGTGTGTTCCCTAGCAGCATTTTATTCCATTCTATGTCTGACTGGACTTCCCCTCATTGGACTTTTGATTTTTATGGGTGAAAATGAGAAGGCCAGTTTTGTCCCTGGTGTACCCACAGCACCTTGAGGGAGTTAAAAAGATACGGGTTTTTTCCCCCATAATTGTGTTATTTTACAATTTAAGCATAATCCCCTAATATAGTGTACGTATAACAGATTATCTGCCCAGCACAGGAAAAGTTACTTTTTTCAGAGATTAAATTCATAATTGTTTCAATGATGGCTGAGGGCTCTTACTATTTGTTTAGGTGAATGAATAACAATTGGAATTCGATTTATGAAATAATATCTCCTTCCCTGCATGAAAGTTGAAAAAATAATTTACTTGATGACAGTATTGGCACGCTCTTTCCATTTAAGGTATCTTCCAGATTTTTAGGTGTCATTTTTCACCTCCATGTTTGTTTGTTTTTCATAATAGAAATAGTTTTACCAAGTAATATTAGAAACTTTCTGAAATTATAGGGTGCTATCTTCTTCAACTATCTTTGCAATTATGATACGGAAATATTGCATCAGCAACTTTCTAAACATAGTATGCAGTGGTGACACGAGTTAATTGAACAGTTAGGAGATAATGCAGTATCATTGACACGATTTACTATGTAATTACCATTGTTTCCAGTGGAGTTATCATGTCGCTACCACCTAATATCATATGTTATTTTGTGATAACTGTGAAATTTACTTATCATCCTGTTTTGAGAGACTCTGTTGGTCTTAGACCAACCCCTCTCCACCAAAGTTAAATATAAGAGCTGTGTAATAGAGTGACCTGCCCACCAGCTTTGGAGTGTGACAATTAAATCACAGGTCTTACAGTAAGGCTTTGAAAGCATATATTGCTAAATTCATTCATAGTCCTGAATGGCTTAACTTCTAAATATTCTTTCTTGCTGCAAGCATCTGTCAGTTTGAATGAGTCTGCCAGTGTTTCTACAACATAAGAAGAAATGCTGTGTGATACAGCAAAATAGTTGAAATATCTTACTTTTAACATTAATACTTTTAAACTTTTTTGTGCAGTGGGGAATGAAAATGTTTATATTTTAATAGCTTGCTATATCCACCTCACTATTTTTTTTCTTAAATTTCATAATTTAGTTATGATCTGAGATTTTGCATTCATTACCAGGCAGTGATCTGGTTGAAATTTCATCTCAGTGATTTTTGGAAGTTTCCAAAACAATGGGAAAATCAGAAAAAACTTGAAGAACCATGGCTGTCCTTGTTAATTTAAGTAGAAATTAATAAGAAATAAGAAAATAGAAGTAACCAGTCTGTTTTAAATTAATTTGGTTTTTTTACACTTTTTTTTTTGTGACAGTCTGTCTCCAGATGAAAACTTTGATAAATAGTTCAAAATCTACAGTTTTTCTTCTCACTTTTTACATTACAACTGAAAGTTAAGGTAACAATTCATTCAGGTTTTGTTATCTGTTCCAGTATTTGGACAAGTGTTTATATAAAACTATATTCTGTGCTTGTGCATCTAAAAACTACCTTGAATCAGTCAGTTTTATTATAATTAGGCTTGTCTTGAGCTTTTTGTTATTTTTTGTTAGAACTAAATGTGGTACATTTCATTGTGAATTATTAACTTTTCATTTTATTTTCCTTTTAGAGTTCTACTTGTTCACATAATGTCTTTTTCCTCACTGACTCAGCAAATGCACTAATGCTAACAGTCAAAACAAACCATTTGAGCTGTTAAACACATTGTATGTAGGAGTAGCAGAGTAACCTAAGGGCTTTGGTAAATTCAACTGTCATTTCTGGAAACAAGCTTTTTACTTGTTTTTGTGAAATAAGTTAAATTGACTGCTTATGTCTGATTCTAACTTTTGTACTACAGGACAAATAAAATATGCGAGTACTAATGAGAGGGTTCTCAAGAGTATTTTAGCCTGGTATCTTCTCTTATCTTTTGATGTGGTAACTTAGTCTCATGTACCTTTAATTCTACTAAGACAGACATTTAGTTCTACTAGACAGACATTGGTTATACTAAGTACCACCAGACTTTGACTACAAGTATTTTCTTCCATATTCAACATAAAATAAAATGGTGGATTTTTTATTTTCAATGTATTGATATGGAAGTGTTGCGGTATTTTGCCTATGTCTGTAAATATTACTGGAAGTTCCCTCTATTGAGTGTTCTCTAGTACACTGCCCTGGTGCTCATACACAATTGCCTGCTTGAGCATGAAAAGTAGATCAGCTGAACTGTTGTGTTAGAGGTTAATATTTAAAAAAAGCAAACAAAAAAAAACCCGCCCAGAACCGAACAAAACCCCTCAAAACAGAACAAACAACCCAACCAAAACCAAACCAAAACCAGAGAGCAGGAATACATGGGCAAGAGTACTAAACATCAGGAGAGAGTCAGTGGCACTTTGTAGCTAGTAAGGGAAAAATATTTTAGCACTTCTGCACTACCATGCTAACCTTTACTTTCTGTGTATATTAGGTAAGAAAAAGCTTTGAGGAGACTGTAGTGCTTTTCTTCCAAAGTGCAGGATTTTCTCTCCACATCAGTTTTAGATGGTATCTGTGATCAAAGGGACATACACTGTTCATATGCTTCCTCTGTACTTCAGAACGAGGGGTGACCTGGAGGGTGTATAAGTGCCCTTGTGTGGTTGCCTGGAAACTTTGGCCCACACAAGTGTCAACTTTCTTTCATGGTTATAAAGGAAGACTGAGCCTCACAGAGAGCTTTAGTCTTGGAGAAAAAAGGTCCTTGTGTGTTTTAAAACAAGTGTCTCACCAGGAGATAATGGTAGAGCAGTGGGTTATAAATGATGTATTTTGTTCACTTCGCCTTGATAATGGCACAAGGGAAAAAAAGTTCATCGCTCTCTTATCAAAATACTGTGACATTTCTCCTTCAACTGTAAAATTTCCTATCACATTCCTCTGCTGCAACAGCAACTAAATTTACTCAATTGTAGAGACTACATAACCTCTCATCAAAAGGTGTCTTTTTTATTTCTTCTTTTCTCCATGCTTATACTTCAGGAGAAGCACTAAGGTTGCTGAAATCACTTTTAACAGTGAAGCAAATTTGCTTTTAAGGAGCTTACACATTAGCTACTGACTACTATACAGTACCGTGCAGACTCTTGTTTTGTCTTGGCCAAAGACAGCACAACATTTTCTGTTGTCATGTCTTTTTACACTGATCATATTTGTTCTTGAAGATGTGTTTTAAATGCAGCAACTTAAAAATGAAGGTGACTAATTGCTGAAGACCAGAAGCACTGCAAAACAATTGCACTTCTCTTGAGTTTTAACTTACTTCCAGTTAGTACAGATTACTATTTGAGACAAGAGATGGCAATTTTTTTTGTTCCTCCAATCGAATACCTTTTTGTGGCACTTGCAGTTTACACAAGTGCAGGTCTGTGTGTTCTACTCCACTGAAGTTTAGGTTTGCCCTGTGCCCAAGGTATGTCTCTGAAACTGCACATCTCTTTGCTTTGTCAGAGTGCTGTTCCATTCCCTCTGCTGGGAATGACCACGCAAACGCAGTTGAGCTGTTTGGGGGCTGCTTCGTAAATGCCTGTTCAAAGCCAGCTGAAGTAAATGGGAAGTGACATCAGTGGGTTTTGGATAAGTTATGCCTTTGTCTAATACAGAGGAGCAGTAAGGTGCTACATGTAGTAGACTGTATTTCATCTGCAGACGTTGGTATACAATCACTTACAAAACTATGGAAAACTATTAACACAGGGGACTGTTCTGTTTCCATGACTGTAATGGCAGACATCATAAAATAAAGTGTGTAAATCCAAAGTGTATTTCCATTTACATTTTGACAGGTGTTAGTATAATGATACTAAAAAGTCAGTAGTGAAATGTGCAGCTTTGTGAACCAGATTCCTATAGTGGAAGTTTAACCATGCAGCTTTCACTCAGTATTTTGCCCACATCAATTTTTAACATGGATATATCAAAGAATATTACAGAACTGCAGCATATTGGTGTAAGTAACTGAAATGGTAACAAACGTAACTACTATTGCTAAAATGCAGAGGTAAATCTCAAAATGGAAACACATCTAAGAGAAAATAAGTTTAGTGTGCATGTGGAGAGTAGCCTTGAGTCAAGACTGCAGGCACAAAGATATTTTGTTTCTTTGAACAGAGCAAATATTGAAGAACAGCTATAATGTTAATATAATGATTAATTCTTAACAGTGGATCCTGCTCAGAGTTACAGTGTCGTCAGAATTAATCTCCAGAGACATCTAGAGGATATGTGAAGTTCCTTGCAGGACTTAGGGCTGCCTCCTTCAACAGCATACTTCTAATAATGAGTAAAAACTCCACACATTACTAATGGGCAACTACCCCAAAACCAAAGGATGATGGGGGTAAAATCCTATGTATGTGTGACGGTGTTCTGTGCATGGAATGCAAATGTTCCGTTTCAACCAATTATGACTTCTCTTATATTTCAGAGAAGAGTTTACTACTGACTGGATCATCGTTTGGAAGAAATTAAAATTGGAGTAATACAGGGATATGAATGTTTTATGATATAAATGATGACTGGGTGTGAAATTGGGGATAAGTGAAAGTTCATTTGATGTTACATACTTCTCTTTCATACTCACACCGTAATCTATTGGAAGATACATTGTCTTTAATCATAGTCTTTTGAAACACAAGGACCTGGATGGACTGCTTCTGAGATGCACATTATTTCCATATTTTTCAAGAGGAGACACAACCATCTTGCTGTTTAGAAACTATGAAGGATATTTTTATATAAACTGCACTTTTATTAACATTGTGATTCAAGAAAAGCTCTCAGTTCAAAATTTGATGTTGAAACAGTGAGATTACAGAGTAATTGAGTTTTTAATTTCATTGCAATGGTCAGTGAAGACATTCAGTGTACCCAAGAAATCCCCCATCCCTTTGCACAAACAATCTTTGTTTCAGAGGACGAGGGCCAGTGGGGCAGTGTGTTTTCATATTAATCAATAAATGTATGGTTTATGTATTAACCTTTAAATGTATGCTGAGATCAGCTGGGAATTTTGTACATATGGCATTATGCTAAGCTAAATAAAGTAACAGATGAAGACAAGAGGCTGGTCCTAACTGTACTGGTATACTGACAGTGCTACAGTATGACACAAAAATCTCCAAGTCACTTTTGCCTTGAAAATAATTTTTAAATGTCTTGAAATTAATTTAAAATTACTGCAAATTGGACAAAGTAACTTAGATACTACAGTTTTGAAATTTGATTGCCATCTCCAGGCTAGGTAGTGTGAGGTGCTGGGGAATGAGGCAAGAATCCAAAATAATCACATTCTGGAAGAGTTAAAATGTGAGTCTTAAATGCAAAAGCATTCATTGTGCTTTCTGAAGCCATATTGTAAGCAGCAAAATGCAAAAACTGTAGCATCAAAATTAGAGACTGAGGAAGGTCTAGCAGCCATACTCTCACCGTATATATCCTGATTAAAAAGCAATTTCTTGAGTATCTTTGGTTCCTGTTACCAGAATTGAAACTGGGACTAAATCTAAGTAATTGTCACACTTGTGACAGCTCAGTGGCATTAAACATGGTTTGAGGCTTTGGCAGAAAACCCCAGATTTGTAATACAAGAGACAGGATGTCAGAAGAACATTGGTTTAGCATACCTGTGCATAGCTAAATGAGAAGAGAAAAGCAGATGTCACCAAGAGGTGAGAGGTACTTTTGCACCTTTGCATGAACAGATAGGCCTACACAGAGTAGATGTAGTTGATCAGTATTTTGCTTGATTGTGTTTGGTGATGTTAGTTATTCCATGTGGTTGAGATACAAATAAAAAGAGTAATCTGTGGGACAGTCTGACCTGGATCTGGTCTGTCTACCACATATTCTTACCAAGATTGCTGGGAACAATATCCATTTGGAAATGTGAGCTGTAGGAATCCTTGTAGTAATCTTGTGAAGACTGTAGAGACTCCTCATTTGTTTGGGGTCCAACATGAAATGGCAACTTAAAAGTAGAATTTACTTTACTGTTTGTCCCAACAATATGAAAAATATGAGCTCTTTATAAAAAAAAAAAAGGAAGAAAAACATTTCTTGCTTTTCATACAAGGGTTTTGGATAGCTTCTTTGTTGTTTTACAAAAAATATTTGGTTTAGCGCTTAAATTATTTGCTTTCAGTAGGCTGTAAAAAGTGTATAATGGCTACAGACTAAACAAAGGACACTTTTATGATGAAGAGATGAAAGAAAGGAAGATGACAAATCTTGCAAGGGAAAACTGGGGTTTTTTTCTGAGAGCACTATAAAATGAATGAGTGGATATTAGCAAATACAGAAAATTAAGAAATACATATGTTGTCTAGAATCTTTCGATTTTAGTCAAGTATTGATAAACAGGTACACAAATTTTTAATCTACTAATTCGTCCGGTTTAAATGCTTAGACATGAATGATGCCAGACAGTCAAAATGTGGTCTGGTGTTGTATATACATAACATTCTCTAAATTACAAGTTATTGAAAGTGTTACTGACAAGTGTTACTTGTCAGGATATTGAAGGATTGAAGGATATCTGGAAGGCTGGAATAAAGTGCATAGGAATAAAAAAGCTGGAAGGAAAAAATAGAAAGGATGACTGTAAAGGGAAAGTGAACTTAAAAAAAATCATAAAATAATCCACCTAGAGAACTTCGAAAGCATATGTTGAGAAGTTAAACATGCATTTTTTATTTGATTTTGAGATGAGCCAGTCATGATGTTTGTTGCTACTTGAGCTGGATACAGTTTTATTAGAATTTTTTGATCTATTTGATGTCAACTGGTCATGATTGCTGAATTCCATTTTACTTACATATTACAGCATGAAATTATAATACATTGGATGAAAGGAGCAAAAATAAGATCAAAAAAAGAATTTCTATTGGATTTCCATGCAGTATTCAGTATGTTGATGTACAGAATGTGAGGTCCATGGTACTGTTTTGGTAATTACAATAACACTTAATTTTAAGGTTTTCTGTTATTGCGGAAACCAAGAGAAAGGTCTGAGGAAGTTAGACTTAAGATGAATGAGAGGAAAGAAGAAAACCAAAAGATCCTTGTGAAAAAGGATTGATGCTCTGTGTAGTGGGAATGAACTTTTTGGTTTATTGTGTAATGGAAAGTTTTGTCCTTGTAACACTAAGGAAGTTTGATAACCAGAGGTGTGTTAGGTTGATAGAACACAGAACGTTAGACAAGGTAAAAAGATGAGGATCACTGAAGGGAATAGAGACACACAAGTAATAGGAGTTTTTACTCCTACATTGCCTGTGTGCACACACCCACAGGCTCCCAGGGAAGAGGAGGGAAAAGGTTACTGGGACCCCCAATAACTTGCTCCTTTTTTTTTTCTTCCCACACTTTTATTCATATGTAATTCAAAATATGAAGCAGGGGCAGGGGTAAATAGCGCATATAACCCTTCTCCTCTCCCCACTTCTGGCCCATCTTCTCCCAGTTGTCTTTCAAGTAGATAAGCTAATTTACAACATAATTATTTTCTCTAATTAATATGTGCAGCACAGGAGAATGAAAATCACTTAGTATGGAAAAATTATGGTTTAGGGTTTGGATATGTGAACATGCTATTGTGGGTTAACAAGTTCCATACATTTAGCTTCTGTCCATTAGTGTGCTTTAGATTGTGAATTCAGAGGGATTTGACTCAATCCTTTGACCAGCATTCATTTAGTCAGCCTTTGTATTCTCTTTTACAAGTTATAAGCCTCAAGCCCAGCACACATCTGCATTTAGTGCCTTTAGCAAAGAGATTTAAAGCCTCAAAAATATCATTATGTACAAGAGGCATGCAGGGTGGGTAAGATAAAATAATTGGTAGCAACATTTCTCCATTGGTAAGCAAAGGCCAGCACAGCAGTTTAAACCCCAGAGCCCTTGGGCAGAACCCTAGAAAATGTTCTGTTATTAGCAATGCCTTTTGGTAGGTGAATAAATGATCTCCTGAATGGTCTTGGTGTAACTGCTGTGAGAGTAAACATATGTGGAAGGAGAGAAAGCAATCATATAAAAACCATGATGACTGGAATCTGTTGTCATTTCTGTTTTTAAAATATTTCCACACATTGAATGCTACTTTCTTGCACTGTAGAGTGGGTCACAGGAAATACATTATTGATTATGTTATTGTAAATCGTTTGCAGGTGAGAGATATTTTATATTATTACTTGTGCAGAGTCCAACAGTCATGAGATAAAAGGCCAAATGGGAATTTCACTTGAAAGAACACATCAGATACTCTTCTGTTGGGGGATCCCAGTAGTGCAGCAGAAATGCCAAAAGGAGAGGTATTAGGTAGAAAATTCACAGCAACTGCAGCCTACATTTCTGGAACTGGACAACATGAATCAGGTAATCATTTGTCTGTGTGTCTGTGCACAGTGTCAGCATTGTGGGGTTGAATGCAGGTGATGTGGCCTTTTTATGGATGGGAATTCATCTTTTTCTCTTCTGTTTCACAGACCTGGTGCAAGAGAAGAGCCACACCTTCAGAAGCAGGTGCTGGAGGCTTTCAGGTATGTGATGTCAAATACCTGAATCACCAGGCAATGGCTGTGACAGGGGCACTTCAAATGTTTGTGCTGTCTCTAGAATTCCCATCACCTTTAACATTGCACTTCATTATAAATGGAGATTTTAAAAAAATTATCTCTTCTACTCCTGCAAGCATTTTATGATTATCTTTGGTAAAAAAAAAGCAAAACCAAAAAAAAAGAGTGAAACAAGGGGATAAGGACAGCTATGGGGAGCTACCCTCATCTTATACATGCTTTTGTATCATTAGAAGTAGTATGATACAGCAGCTGGAAGATGATGACTTCTCTTAGCTTCAAGCAGATAGTGCCAGGAAAGTGAACAGGGACATGATATACTGACTCTAATTTATCATACTGTTTTTCTGCCTATGAAACCTGAAACACTGAAGTGTTTTGGTTGAAATACTGATCAAATTCACTGTTTTCTAGAGGATAGCTTTCAGGTTTTGTGGAATGGAGTAAGAATGAAAGAGCTGTTAAGCTGTCAGTAGCTGTTAAGCTGTTGGCATCCTGAACTCCTGGAGAAAATGAAAACAAACCAACCACTTTTTCTGCACAAAAACCACAAGCACTTTCCTCCAGAAAATTTTATTTAAAAGCTACAATAGTATCCTAATTTGGACAAACATTTTGTAGTTATGAGGTAATTTCAGTGATATGAAAATCAAAATATAGTCTCAAAAATTTTATTTTTGTAAGGTTGAAATGTTCTAGTGTAGTGAATTTTTATGTGTGTTTGAAATTACCATTCATTTTCTGTTTTTTTTTTTTTCCAGAGTCCACAATTTATCGTCCTAACGTATTCCAGAGAAAATCACTGCAGAGTTGCACATTTTTTTTTAAAAGAAAAACAGTAACTGTAAAAACTTGCTTTTGCTTATTCAAAAATGCCTTTGAAAATGTGCAAAAAAGGAAGTAACTGCAGAGAGCAATTTCAGAGACTTCAGTTTTCAGTGCAAATGCATAAACTGCTGAGAGGGAGATGAACTGATGATGGGGTGAATATTCTTTAGAAACAGTACAAAATTACACTGAACCACCATGTTGAACATGCAGGGCCCAGCTGAAACCTGCTGAGGTCAATTAAAATCTTGATATTAATTTTCATAGGTTTCAGATTAGCTTCATTTTTATTTTGTGGAATTATATTATGATGGATTTATTTTATCCTCAGGCTTACACACTTCTGTCTTTGCACTTATTGTTAAGTCTTCTAATAATGCTGGTTTTAATTTGGTGTTCAAGTTCTGTTCCTTCCTGTGAGAAATATATGTATAATACAAATAAAAGCCAGGAAATGGTTACCTGAAGATGCTGTTCTAAAGAAGAAATGGTTGTCTGAAGAAATGTTCTAAAATTCCAGCTTTTGTCTGATGGAAATATTTTGTAATTTGATTCTAAACTATTTAAATAAACATCCTTTATTAAATAAAAAGTCGTTGGTGTGATAGTCTGTAATCGTTTTCTCAAATTACCCATCCTTGTTTATCTTTTCTCTGTTGTTCCGTCCACTGTTGCTGATAATCTTGAAAAATTCTGGATCTGCACTTGAGTGCCAGACTCTTTTAGGCTCTGTCACTAGGAAAATACTAATTAGTCTTCTCTATGGCACATCATTACACTGCATTAATTTATCCTCATCATGCATCGGTATAGTTTTAATATTACATAAAATGTGACTAGATTCCAGCATTGGTACAGCTGTATCTGTAAAGCTACATAGTCCCAAAAACTTGTGAAACTCATTTTTTGTATTTCCCCATGAATCCACAGTGTAATGAAATGTATCAGTCTGAGGATAAATTATGGGTATGGATTTTTTCATAATATATCTGGCAAGATAGCTCTGCATCAAATGAATAAATCAAGACTGTTTTTAGCCCTCCAATTCCATGTGCTTAGATGTCTGTGGCTGATGAAGAGCAGTGTGCCAGGAATCAGGATTCTCACTGTGCCATTTCCCAGTCAATGCAGTCTGTATCCCTTGAACACTAAAATGAAAATCACAATGAACCAATCACTCTCTTTCAATCTCTGCCTGTAAAGGTTGGTATAAAAGTGGCAGGAAAATGTGTGCCAAAAGTACACCATAGAACAGTACTGTTAAACTTGGAGTGAAGAGAAGTATGTGAGCAACGCTCTAGGCAAAAGGGAAACCTTTATGTTAGCCTCTCCAGTCAGAATTCTTCCCATAAAGTCAGGAATGTGGACTGGCCAGCTGCCCTGGGGGCTAATTTAGACAGTTTGGAAGACCTAATTCAAAATCTTTGAAGTAATGTCACTGAGAATTTTTTGCTACTAGCATTGAAATATTGTTCTACACAATAATCACTTGTTTAATCAGATTACAAAAGAAAACGTTGACTGCCTGTGTACCTGTGTCCAGAGGAGTTTTTGTAACCCATTCTTATGTGCATCTTTTCCGTCATTCAGATTGTCATGTTATTTTGTAACCATGGAGAAGCAGGGAGGGATGCCTGTTGGTCGAATTTAGATTTCTCCGGCTGAGTGCAAACCAATTTTTGAGAAAAATGAGAAAACATTTCTTAATGTAAATTGTACTGTCACTCCCTTATATCATCAGTGCAAAATGGATTTCTTTCCAGATCATCTGAACTGTATAATTAGCATATTGTTAAAGCATAGGTTTGGATGTGCAATATTGTATACATTTTCAGTGACTGAAAATAAATGCAATTGCATCAAAGAAAATAATAATTGGTCAAATCATAAAAGTTAATTTTTTTTTAATTGAGGCATCTTCTAACAACTTTACCATTATTTTCTCTTAAAATTATTCTTTGCAATTTTTTTTTTTTTTTAATCTACCTGTGTTTTGAGTAGGAATGATTGAAGGGAAATGTAAATAACCATTACTTCTAAAATGGGATAGCCCTCTAAATGGGATAAGCCATTTTTGGAAGAGGATAGGATTTCAAGTCTATCATCAGTTCCAGAAATATTGTCTGTGATTTTGGTGCTGTACTCCCCATTGATGTAATAAAAAATCTCTTTACCATCTTTGTCTTATATTTCTCATATTTTCCTACTGTTTTGGTTTACAAAGGTAGGGATTAGTTTGCTGTAAATTTTCTGGCAATCACAATTTACTTTTCAGTGCTATTTTCTGATGATTTATATGCTTTAGTCTTCAGAATTATCCATATGCTATATTGCCCAGTAACATTTAAAAAATACAATATGGTTGCTGACTTTAATTCATTTATCTTGCCTGGGTATTTGGAGCATGTATAAAATGTAACTTCTCCATCATGTCATAAAAAGTTATTGCACTCCTAGGATCATGAATTCAAGAAACATGACATAATAGACTGGCAAATATGGCCTTGTGTCTTCTGATGATGATCCAAATCCACCCACTTATCTTGATCTGCCTATATTGTTAACAACATGGGTTGTCATACAACAAATTTTTCATTTTAACTGTTCTTTATGTACAGTGCAGTGTAGAATTTACTTTTTATTGCCTTTCAGAGGGAAGTATCATACCTCTCAGTGAAATAATGGTTTTGTCAGACACTGGTATCTTTATTGTGTAGTGCTTTTAAATTCTACACTATTTATACCAAGCTCTCATGGTGTAGGACAGGTGAGATGTGATACCTCCGTTTCTCCATGAGAATACTTAAGGGTTTCTGTATACTGAAGTGTACTGTTGATATGGTAGTTGTGGAATCTGTGTTGTAGCTTTCAAACAGAATTGTTTTGTTCTTCTGAGTACTCCATGAATGTGCAAAATAAAAACAGCCACTGGAAAGGACTGACAAATCTAAAGCTTCTGCTCGCCGTCTTCACATTGATTTGCCTGCTTCTTCCTACCATAATTATACTAATTAAAAAGTGTAGACATTGATTTGCAGTTGGCGGTTTTATTTCATTTGTGCATGACAAGGAGGAACAGCAATTTTATTGCATACAGTGCCAGTGCTTAGTTGTCAGGAGTTGTGTAAATGGGTGATTGTGAAAAAAGTCAAAGAATGATGCATTACTGTAAAACTCCTTGGATCCAAGAATATAAAAACAGATGACACATTTGTCCTGGAATGGCACTGAAGAGTCAGCTGCCACTCAAATTGAAATTATTTTAATTGGTGTAAGTGTTTCTAGGAAGATGACAATAAGATAGAAAATGTGTTCTCTGTGTGCTTTGGTGGCAGGTAAAAAGGAAGTGAATGGTTTGCTTTCTTGTGTTACCTGTATTTTGGAACAACTGAACTCAGCATTTCAAAGGGTTTACTATTTTTTGAGTGTATCTAAGAGATAAAAAGCAATATATAAATAAATATTTTCTCACCTACCTAAATTATTTGATTTTAATAATTTCAAGAGTAAAACCATGAAGTGTTTGAATTTAGATAAATTCCAAAACCAAATTAAAGCAAAGAACTCAAATACTATATTTGAAACCAGTCCTCTGTGTCTTTCTCTCCGGTCTTTTCCTGATATTCAGAGAGTACAGGGTCTGAGCTTTGTTTAACTATTCCAAAAGGTGATATGGAGTACATATCAGAAACATAATCAAACCCCCCTTGCAAGGCTACTTGCAAGAGACAAAAAAAGATGCAGAATATTTGAAAAGGGCATTCCTTTCAAAATGCCAAGATACGTTATATTTTTTGCTGCATGTATTACAGTATCACGTCGAAGACATTGATTTCTACTGACACAGATCCTTTTGTCCTAGATACTGTACTTTATAGATAAATAAAAATGTGTGTGTGTATACAGATCTATCTATCTATCTATCTATCTATCTATCTATCTATCTATCTATCTATCTATCATGTATATCTGTGTATCTAGTTTACATTTTTTATGTGTGTGCCTATACATGCAAGCACAGTTACAGTCCCCACTCTGGATTGCATGCTTTTTAAAAAGACAGGTCAGTAAAAGGTGAGAGAAAGGAATTATTACTGCTTCCAGAGTTACAGAGAGGTTATGAGTGATACTGGATGTCCCATAGGAGGTAGGCTTAGATCCAATTTACCAAGCCCAGATCTTTCAAAGATTATAACTAAAATGTTTGTCGCAAGAGTGGCCTTCTGTAAAAGTCTGTGCATCTTCTTTATTTGATAGTTTCTTGGAACTGTTATTATGATATGCATGGGAAAGTACTCACAAAGGCTTGAACTGCTTGTTTGTAGGAGTTTCTTAGGTACTGGCTTTTGAATATCTCTCTCTCATTTAAGTAATTTCCAGTATTTTTTATTGGTAGTCAAGAGGAGAAGGCAGCATAAGCATATAGAAAGTACCAAAACATATCATGGCTGTATTTGGCACAGTGGAAGACTTTGTTAGCTGTGTGGGTTTATTTATACATTTATTCTCACAAATGGGTAAGTTAAGGTGCTAATGTTACAACCCCACCATAAGTGTCTTTTTTTTTTTTATATGAAATTTTCTTGCTGATTTAGAATTCTAACACACTTATAAATGCTTACAAAAAGTATGAAAAAGTGTAAAACTTGTATAGAGTATAGTATGAATTTTTCCTCCTAGTATAGTATTATTTCCTCCAATACTTTCATGTTTATTCACTTTAAGTCAGTATGAAGTTTACGAACATGGGATTTTCTTTTATTTCATTATGACTTTAATGCTTCTGCTGTAACTTGAATGTTTCTAAGTTTAGCTTAGGCTTGACTGGCAGATGATCTGTGATCAATAGGGGGAAGACAGAAAGTTATGAATTGATTGTGTGGAGGACAGCATATGTGCCTTACTGCTCGTGTCTTCTCTGACATTTGCTTCTGGGCATCGTTGGAGGCAGTCACTGAGAACTTGGGTAGGACAGAGTGCTGAGGAGGAACACTTGAGGCCTCAGAGGGCAGTAGGGGGAGGGCAGGTGGCAGCTGAACTGCACAAGGAAGCAGTGTCCAGGGGACAGGAGACGGGTAGAAAGCTGGATTATGGAGAGGTACTGGAATATGCAAAAGAGCATTCCCAGCTCCTGCATGGAAGTTCAAGCTTTTTCTGATGCTGAAAGGCTTGATTTTTTAAACCAGTAACTGCAACACTGGTTATGTAAAAGGATTTGTTTGTCTAGATATTCTATTCCTTTTAAGCTAATGCATTATGTATCCTGTTAATGTACTTTGGTAATTGAGATGAAAACATATGGGGAAAAACACTGTTAGAATCAAACTGTCTTTCTCCAAGACTCCTTTTACAGCAAATTGTCTGTGCCTATCAAAAAGGAACTGTTAAGTTGAAAAGTATCCATGTACATCAAAGTAATAGTCACAGTTAAAATAGAAATTTTCTCTTTTCATTGGTGCGTGTGATTTTTTTTTTTTTTTTAATGGGGAGGTAGAGAGTAGCCTATATTTTTAGGGGAATTTTTATACTATTACACATGATTTTATAAAGTGCTGATTTTATTATCAGGGTAATAAAGATTTCAAACTGCATCTTTTTCAACCCAGTAATTTCATATGCACTTTAACATTTTAACTCTATATGTTTAACAGTAGCTATGCTTCTTATATTCTTACAGTAAGTTATCACTGCAGGATAATAAGAAGCTGTTAAAAATTGACATTAGAATTTTTAAAACATCGTAGTATAGGGGCAGTTCTAATGCTTCAATGACAAAATAATTCTGTAGCCCAGATATTTTTTGAATTATGCTTTTTTTGATCACTGTTGATACTACCTGTTTCATGACTATGCTTTGCCAGAAATACTTTCCTACTTTTTCAAAATAATGAGTTTATTTTAAGTATTGTGTTTTTAGAAGCAGTGATTGCAATTTTCAGGGAAATTTAGGGTTCCTGTCACTAGCACTGACTTCCTCTGAGACGGTGAGTTTCTTACTTAGGTTGAAATTTCCAGTAAGGCCATGGAATATGTGGACTTGTTCTCAGTCATTGTTTACAGAGGTGAAGTCTAAGCTGTGAAGAGTCAGTCTCAGGAGGTCATTGTCCAGGAGAAAGACAGTCTATCTGCATCCTACTGCCACAGAATATGTGCCAGCTGTGGCTCTTCCTCAGGCTCCCCAGTCACTGCAGCTGTCCAAGCAGCAATGAGGTGTTCAAAGCCTGCACTTGTAGAAGGGAAGGTGCTAAGGCAAAGCAATTTGGGATATGCTTTACACACATGATGCCCCTGGGACTTACTCATGTGAAGGTCAAGATCATTCCTGTACAGAAGGCTGCCACAAGGCCAATATTCTACTTAAGTCTTATGTAAGCCTCAGAGTAGGATTTAGGCAGTGCACAGGACTTGTGCTCAATCTCTGTTCAGGGGTTTATTTCACTCCAAGTTACAAGTCTGCCGTGTAAGTGAGCATCACTTTATATCAGCTTCAAAGTCTCGGCTATGCTAAGATGTAGCTGCACGTGAAAGCAGTGTGATAGTCCAGGCTGAGGCACTGAAGTGTCCTCTGGTCCGTGTCCAAACCCAGCAGTCAGTTCCTGTCTGGCACAGTGTTAAAAAGCTGTGTTGGTCACTGCTGGTACTTGATCTCAGAAGATGTAGATAAGCGCATAACTCATGAGTGCTGGAGCAGTGTAGAGCCATGTGTCTGTTCTGCATGGCCATTCTCAGCAAGTGCAAAGGAAATATTAATTTGAATCTTGATGTTGTACATTATAGTTATACTACATTTATCTCTATTTATAATAATGTTGCTTTTCATATAAATTGTATTTATAATGGATGTGCCTATATATTGCATGCATGCAGTGAAGCATAGCATTCAATCTCCCTTTGTCCCTGTCTCCCTCTCACTTTCCTAATCTCAACAATAACTAGATCTTTTGGATGGTTACACTAAATACTGATAAATTTGAGTCTTTATTGAGATTTTTGTCTTTGTCTTTGTACTCTCAGAATTTTGTTGGAAACATTGAAAGGAAATAGGAAAATCATATTAAAGCATCTGCTTCTTTTGCAAGAAATTTGGACAGTTTGGCTCACATACTTTTAGCCAGTTATCAGTGTCTAAGCAGTGGCTTCATAGCTCTGAGCATGCATATCTGATACAAAGCAAGTAACTTATCTGCTGTTACACAAATGAGAGACGAAAATAGATCCTTCATCTCTAAGCATAAGTACTGTAAACTGAGAAGACACCACAGATACAGTCACAGATGATGTCACTGCCTTGCTGTTAGAGGTAAAAAGAATACTTTTCAAAACATTTTTGCTCATTTGATATATTTAATTACATCAATATTAATACAGCAGTCTTCATACTAAGTTAACTTCAGTAGCTTTTTACACTCACTGGCAACACAGGGTGCACTGATACTTTAATTTTTTCCAAGTAAAAAAAGAAAGCAAAAAATATTGGGTAAACATACAAACGTCTATGATTTATTTTATATCAATATCATATATACTTGTGTAAATAATACTGTAACAAATAAAATGTTAAAAAATAAATGTAAATAGCATCTTCCACCTAAAAGGATTCCAAAAAGTCCTTGGGAAAGATTTGTGTAGGTGATGGTGAAATGTTTCATTTTTTCCCATGCAGAATAGCATCTATTTCAGAAAAGACTTCAGTCTGAGTTATATAAGCTGTATTTCCAGTTGTGCCCACTTTCTATTGTTTTACATGCAATGCTCCATAAACCTCCAATTGTATTTCAGCTATATGAAGCAAAGAAAAAGCAGACAGACTCAGGACTGAAGTGTTTTTTGCATATATCAGGGAGAATCTGCACACAAAGGGACATTTATCAGGGGCTACTGTTCCTCTGCTGAGGAAGGGAGCATACCCAGGAGTATCCAGAAACAGATGATGATCTTATCAAGAAAACCTTCTTCAGTAATATCGTCAGCCTGCTCTTGCCAAGTCTGGCATTTCAGCATCCTGTGTATTTGTGATGGAGAGAAAGGGAGCAAACCTGTGCAAGGTACAGGTAGCTGGGATGAAGAACCTGCTCAGCCTACTGGGTCTGTGCAGTGTTATAATATAATTGGAAATCATGTTTGCCAGTATGCACTGTCCATGTGAGAATAGAGTTCACAGTATGCCTCTCATAGAGAACTGCAGGGAGGGCTCTTTAGCTACACTGGTTGTCTTTGGGGATTTTTTTGTTGTTTTTTTTGCAAGTGCTTCTATTCCGGGTTTACCTCAACACATACAACCTCTTGAACTACACAAAGATGGAAAACAATTGAGAAAAAGAGCACTAAGAATCTCAAATACATCTACAAATAGAGAATTTTTGAATTTCAGGTGTCAGTCACTCCTTTTGAAGCTATAGTCTCTGAAAACTATGCTGGTGCTGCAAGACTTAGTGTACCTTTGTATCAGTGAAGTTAGCTCTGCATTTAAGTTGTAAATCTGAAGCAGTTTATGTACCCATATCCTGGTCAGTGTCGCGGGAATAGCTGGAGCCTGGTGTCAACTAAATGACCAGTAATGAAACTTTTACTCAGAAAAGTTATATGGTGCACGTGGTGATCTGGCTGTTTGGATGTAGAAAATGGGTTTGACCAAATGTCAGGTGAAATCACATCACTGGGTGCAGTGTAGGCACACTTCAGTTGTTCAGGTTAGTCAGGATTCAGCTGAGCAGTGAGATATTAGAACAAGTGTTTTATTTTAGTGGTTTAGCTTACAAACTATGCACTGAAATAACACAGATGCCTTGGCTAAAAAAGAATAGTGTTTGCATTCTGATTCTAAATGGAAATTCATGCACTTCTCTTGTGTTTCAGATTTGGAGATACATGTTTCTTCTCTCACTCTGGCAAGTTTTCTGCATCCCACATTTTCTTGAATATCTTATGATCCTCTTTTTCCCCTTGCTGTCTTTGTGTTCTGATCAGACCCAACTTGGGTCTTCAAATGGCTCTTTCCCTACACTTCCTCTTTCTTGCTTTGTTTCTTACATTTATTTCTGCCCCCATACCATTCCCTCGCACCCCCCTGCCCCATCCTTCTGTGGTCTTTTTTTCTCTGAAAATCTTTGCCTAGGCTTTCCCTGTCCTCACTTTCACAATATTCGTTCCTTCCCTTTATTGCCTGATGTAGGACAGCGCTGTTGCTGATAAGGATAGCACCTGCACTCTCTGCCATTTGCAGTACTAGCAGCAGGTAGAAGAGATAAAGAAACTCTGGTTCTGACTTTCAGGGCTCTAAAGAAAGGTAGGGAGCAGCAAGTTTTTTTGTTACAGAAAACGGAGAAGCCTTTTCATTTGTCATCCTTACCTGGAGTGCACAGCTGCCCTGTGGGAGCATTGTCAAGATGGGGCAAAGTTAGGCAGCTAAGTTAGGAATGAAGCAGCTTGTGGCAGCTTCTCCTGCATGGTGCTTGCTCTCTCTAGACCTGCTTCTGAGCACAGGCAAAGGAGATCAGTATGTTAGAGCCATAGGTACCTGTGGGCTATTCTTGTGTCTACCTCCCTCATGGCTAAGAGGCTTGGTTAACTCTGCTCCCTAAGTGGGATATGCACAGGAAGGATCAGGACTGGGGGAAGGAGTTGCTGGTGGGTGGCAATAACTTCAGAAAAGGAAAAAAGGCTGCTATGTTTAGAAGCCCTCCACCACCTCAGTGGCAGCAGAATAGCATCTCTCCCTCCAGGGTGACTCCAATCCAGAGCTGTTTTCTCAGCTTTCAGTCCTGAATCTGTTCCTCTTTCTTTCTTGTCCTAACCCCATCTTTGGGGGTGGTGTCTTGCCCCATCTTTTGGGAAGTAACATTAAATTCTGCTTTTGCTTGTGGACAACCTAAATAACATCTGGTTTTGCCAAGACCCCTGAGAATGCCATTTTCATAGTAAAGCAAATGATAAAATTTCTTTTGAAGATTGACTATAATTTAGTCCATTACTGCTTGGAGTCAGTGTGAATTTGTCTCATATGTATGTGTGTCTTTCTAGTAAGATAACTACAGTTTTTGTATCCCACAGCAGACCTGCAGTGCTGCAAAACAGACTGTACCCTGACATGGCCCAGGTCTCCTTTCTCTGGAGTCAGTGCACTGACTGCAGAATGGGTACAGTACTGTCTGTTGTGAGAATTAGGTAGCATGATGTATTAAATCCCTAACAAACACAGTAATGCAAGATGCTTTGCAATTTTCAAGGATTTTTAAATTGAAGGTGGTGAGACACTGGAACAGGTTGCCCAGAGAGGTGGTAGATGCCCCGTCATCAGTAATATTCAAGGTCAAGTTGAACTGGGCTCTCAGTGACCTGGTCTAGTTAAAGATGTCCTTGCTCAGGGAAGGAAGGTAGGGCTAGATTACCTTTAAGGGTCCCTTCCAACCCAATCTATTCTATAATTCTATGAATTTTCTGTTACCCAGCATTCTTCCACAAGAGCAAAGGCAAACATCTAGTCAGTGCTGGAAGAGGATTTGTTCATTCATTCATTCATTTATTCCTTCATCATGAGGTGCCATAGCACAGCATATTTTGGGTTACTTCCTCAGAGTCACAGTTAGTTGTTTCAGGGTTTTAGACTATTGAATGAGTCCTATGGAAAGGGAATGTTAGTGTTTTACCACTTCCATTATGTTATCTTTTCCAGTGCAATTACCAGCTAATTCAAAGCCCTTTGTGTTAAGCTAATAGCTTTTGCCTCTCTGCTGTCAGCCACTCCTCTTTGTGCACTTTTCATACCGTTTACCAGTCCCCCTACCACTTACCTATGAAGAACATTTATTTTTTCACTGAGTAGAGGCTCATCATAGACAAATCATTAAACGGAACATCAAAAAGATCCCATCTGTTAGAGTTGCATATGGGTAAGATCACAATTATCGAAAGCCTCTTTTTTTTTCCCTTATGCTTATCCGTACAATAAATGTAGTTGTCAGCAGGATAAGTTCACGCATCGGATAAGGTCACAATTTCATTTAGTGACAACTTCCAACAGCGTGAACTTACAAGGTTCGATTTATTAAAGAGTCAGAAGGGATAAGATCACTGCATGGCCAGCCTGATTTATCAGGGTTTGACTGGAGTACTTGAATAGAGAATGTCGTATTTCAAGTTTATGTTCAAAACTGTAGTTTAGTGTGTGTTATGTCTCAGAGACTTGAAAATTGAGGGAGGAGAATTTACAGGAAGTATCTCAATAATGCAGTTTATTTCTGCCAAACAAGTGTGTGAGCACCGAATATTGGAACTACCTTATTAAGAATCACAGAAGTGGAAATGGGATAGTTCTCCACTGTCAGTGAATTGCTGTGTGCAGATGTACATGTATTTGTTATCATGGAAGCAATCACCAGCCAAATATTAATTGCAGATTCTTTCTGTGCATATAGGATGGCAGGCAGATACTGGGTTTTGGGCTGGGTGGCACTTAAGAACTTCTGAGAGTGTTTTTAACTTGCTGGCTCTGACTTCAGAGCAGTCCTAGTTTGAAATTACAGCATACACGATTTCTCTGCCATGCAAGAATACTCATTAGAGATCCAGGTGGCTGTGGACTGGAAATATGCGAAGAAGGAGACATTTGCTTGTGGAAATTGGTAGAGCTCCATAATGTCAAATAACCAGTCTCTAATTATAGCAGAGGAAGAATTTACTCATTGTTTTGAACTGACTCCACTTAGAAACCTATTTTCAATTTTAAAAAAACAGAAAAAAACCTATTGCCCAAAGCTGTCAGTGACTTGCTTAGAAAAGTATTAAATGCATATGAATCTGAATACTGTTATTTCTGAATGAAGTCATTCTCTTTTTGTCCCACAAAAGCTGTTCATCATTCACCTTCAGATATATACTCCTTTGTTTCTTACTCCAGAATGTAGGTAGATGGATGAAAGCCAGTATTATTTTGTTTCAGAAAAACTATGTATAGTTGAATTTTTCTGGTAGTCAAACTCTGGTCAAATCCTGTTAAGGGCCAAAAGCTCTTGTTGGATTCCTGTGTACTCTGTGTTTTGTGGAGAGGTTTTTTCCAATGATCCTGATTGTGGTGTAAAAGAATACAAAGCTAAACTGACCTCTCTACCTTCTGTTTTATGAAAGCCCTGTGTGGCATGGCTGGAACAATATGTACATGTATGAAAAGAATCCGAAATTGAGTCCTTTCATTCTGGTTTTCTATCCACCAAGGTGGCCTAATATCTTAAAAGCCATGGGATGTTTTGTAGCTGTACTAGTGAGTCATGACTTGAGGCTTCTTTTACAGTGCAGCTATCATAAGTCTTTGAGTAATCACAGACTTTAAAAGTATGCTACATCAACAAGATAAGGGAAACAGCCCACAGCACTAACAGCATTATCTTTTACCAAAATTGATTAGCCCATACTATGTGTCTCAAATATTTTGTATAAACTTACTCAGCAAGCTGGAAATAAGTGTGTTCCTGAATAACAAGCTGAAAAAAACCCAAAAAACCCCCAAAAAACCAAGCCCCACTTGCTCTGTTGCAAGGAAAGGGCAAGTAAGTGTCACTAAATGGAATGTCTCTTAAGTCATTTTTTAATCTTATTCGCAAAAACTAAAAGCAGAGCATCACTTCCTCCCTACTTGTATTTCCTAGTGCTGCTTCTGTTATACTTCTTGCTGTCTTTTTCAATAGGAGAGCTGACAAGCCTAGGATGAAAAAAGTAAAACTGTTTCTCTACTTTGCGTGGAAGTTATGACTGTATCACATGTTCCCTTCCAGGGGTAGGAAGGAGTTCTATTATAATTTGCTATTATGTGGAGGAATGTTATATTCAGTACTGGGGTGGTCTGTTGCCATTGCTGATTACTGGAAGTGCCTAACAGTGTTTGGCACAGAATTTTCTGCTTCCTTTAGGCTTGAGCTTGAGTTAAAGGAAGCTGCAGCATTTTTCATCCTTTCTTTTCTTTTTCTCCCCACATGTTGTGATTTCCATGGACAAATATGTGTGAAGAGTCAGTACCAGCTGAGTCTTTACACTCCTTACTGTGAGTGGTGATACAGCAATAAAGTCTTAGATCCTCTTCCTTCTCCTGATGTAATCTGTGAAGATCCTGAACAGTTGTGCAGGGCATGGTAGCTGTAGGGAGCACTTCAGATTTAAATCTGAACTTCCTCTGTGGCTGAAGGGGAAAGTCTTGTCTTGCTGACATATTTTTTCAACCCGTTTAATTAAGAACCACAGGGTGAGGTTCTCATTTTCCAGCAAACACCCTTGCAGTCACATTGCTTAGGGCCACAGGTATGGTACTTAAACCAGCATCCCTGTGGTAAGTCAGCAGTAAGCGGGGGACAGCCCCATTGCATCAAGTGGGAGACTGAGCCCCTTTGTGCTGCAATTGTGATACCATTCACCAAATAGGAAATTTCAGAGGAGAAAAATGTTGTAAATAAATGCAGAAAAGTTGCAGGCAGTGTTAATTTTTTTGTCTATAAACCCAAATGTTTTTAGCTGGAAAAAAAAGAGAAGTCTTCACCAAGGACTAAATTTTAATGTGCTACACCTTGTATAAGCATAGCCAGAATGTCTCATTCTGCCAAAATATGCAAATAGATTGTCCTTCCCAACTCTGGCATTCACCCATGGCATTAAAATGGCTGCTGGTTGTGGTGATGAGAAAAATGTATCTTTTTTGGAAAACTGTAATGAAGAGAAACAGAAAGGTTTTGCAGCAAAACATTTTGTTACCCTGTCTGCAGTCTGCTACTCTTTCATTGTGTCCTGAGGGGATGGGGAAACACAACAGTTTCAGTACAATTCAGCATGGTGTTGCCCCATCTGCAGTGCATTTCAAAGTATTCATATATATTGAAATATTTCCTGAACTACAGCTTGGAACTGTAACAAAAGTGAATAAGAGAGAGAATCCATAGTAACTTCTTTAATTATCAACAGAAGGGAAAAATTATATTTAAAAATAAAAAATGCTCGTTCTTATGCTTGCCTCAAATCTGAACTACTTATCAGGTATAAGATTCATGTTATTAATTTTATTTAAAATATGATGTGTAATGATATGTACCTTAAAACTTTGGTAGCTTTTTGGATATCACTGGTTGATCTGCCCTAAGTTTGTCGTTCTTAATCCATTAAAAGACAGGCCTGCTTGTAAATCCACAGGTACAGATAAGGAGTCACTGTTTGACTGTGTCTGAACCCTTTTCAAATGAAAAATGTCAGTGGCAGAAAGGGAGGCTGAATTATTTTTTAAAAGGGTTTTCAAAGATTCTCATGATTCCTCTGGTATCAGTTAAATGTGACATGTCCATAGACATGGCTGTTTTTTAGTGTGTGAAAGCAAGCAAATGCTGCAGTTTTCATCTGTGTGTAGAGAGAAAATGCTGCAGTATGGCTAAGTGATAAACATGTTACATTGCAATTTCTCTCTTCCATAATTAACATATAAAGAGATTTTAAAAGCTAATACAATTTGTATCAATGTGACTGTGAGAAGGAAAAAATGCTTTTGTGGTTGTTTGGGTTTGGTGGTTTTTTTTCTGTTTGGACGCATGTATGTCGCGTGGGTAAATTAGATATAATTAATCCATAAGCTTCCCTGCTCACATACTGCCTTTTAAAATGTCATGGCACTGTCATGATGAGGACTCACCGCATATGGAGGAGCTTTTGTAAACCGATACAGCTCTATTTCCTAGATTTGTTCCAGTTTGCAGGAAGGATCTGATGCACGATTTTACGTAGAGTAGTTTTGTAATCTGCAACACTCAGAGGTGAAGTTTAGATTTCTGTGCTTGAAAATGGAAGCTGGAGCCAAGCCTTCTTTTTGGAAGATGGTCAAGATTAACCCCTGTGGACAAGGAAAAGCTTTGCAGCCTGACTGCAATGTAAATCTAGGCATTCATGGGAATTTAGCTCTGGGAAGTCTGTGGAGGCTGCTTGTGAGCCAGGAGGAGTTACTCACTTCCTTCGGCCCAAGGTTCGTTTCACAACAACCACCAGTTCTAAATCTGGGACGATTTGACTCCTTGCACAGTTGGACTTTGCTCTGTTTGTGAAAAAACACCATCCTTATTTGGGCTGGAGTTGTTGGGACGTGCTGATGCAAAAGACAGGAATCACTGTTGCATCTGTTTCATATGGAAAGGGAGGAAGGGGCTTTAGCAGTCATGGAAAACAGATTGTGAAAAATCATGGCTACAACAAAGTTGAGGTGAGCTCTGCTGCTCCTGAGAACAACAGATTTTTTGCCTACCTTCAGGAAGGGCAAAACTTGGAAACACAAGAGCATGGAAAAAAGCAGTCAAACATCTAACAGGAAGAGCACAGATCAGCCTGTCCTTTTTCCATCCTATCCTTATGAAAGCCTGAAACCAGAATTTATTTAGAAAAAAGTGTTAGAAATTGTGTATATAAATAAAGATGTTGCTTTATTTTTAAATTAAACATTTGTTCACAAAAAATAGGCTTAGACTGCATTCAAAAATGAGTTGTCCAGACTATTTTTTAATCTCAAAATGAAGTGAAAAAAATATGGGGGGGTAAAGGTGGTGACTGAATTTTATTTTTCCTTCCATGGGAATGATAAATTCTGTTATTCTTTCTCTTTACTGGAAAATCCAGAAAAGTTAAGGTGAGCTAAAGCAAAAATTTCTCTTTTAAGTGTTAATTTTTAAGTCTTTATTTTCAAAAATAAAATTTATTTTTAAGAAAATAAAATTATCATGCAGTAAAAAATCATTATGCACTAAAAAAAAAAAATCATTATACAGCCCCCTCATTGATTTTACTTATTTTGTCTTATAACATTAAGCTAACAATTAAAATAATTTCTCATTTAATCCTGAAATGTTACTGCCTGTAAAATCTCACTCAGTTCAAAATCCTTTTTGTAATTGCTGTAAATGCTTTTAGTAGTGTCTTGGAGGTGTTGTGAATTTTTTGTGGCTATAGGGTGTATCTCTCAAATTTTTAGTTGCTGCATGCTTCAAAATGTGATCTTGTGCAGCAAAATGCATCAGGGAGGTTAATGCACCAGGTGCGGCTGCTACTGCGCTCCCTCTTTTCTGCTGTCATTTCCTCCCTCCTCAGCACTTCTTAAGAACTTTTATGGAATCCTGCTCTAAATAAAATTGCTTTCAAACTCTAATGTGTGTGAAAAGATGCAAGAAAGGAATGGGACTTTCTAAACCGAATTTGAATATAATTATAAGGGAAGAAGGTTTGTTTTTCTTTTGCAGGATGACAAGATCAGTTGTTTTTCAGACAAGCATAATTAATTCTCATTATATTGGTCCTCAGAACATTGTGCGTGTAAAACCAGCACAAAGGCTGAGGTGGTTGTTGTCAAGGCATGAGTGAAAGTACTCTCAACACTGCTTGTTTTCTTTGTTTGCAGGAGAGTTGGAGGTGGTCCAGAAAGACGGGGAGCGCAAGATTCAGAGCCGGCAGCAGCTTCCGGTTGGAACAACATGGGGGCCTTTCACTGGGAAGATGGACCTGAATAATAACACCTTGGTATGTAGATGCTCCGAGAGGCTTGGCTTTGTTACACTGTGTGTCACTCTTCAGGGAATAGCCTGAATTGCTCCTCAGACGGAGCGTTTGAAAACGGGCATTGTTAGCTTTAACAGACAGCGGTATTTGGCTCTCTTCCAATTTGTTCATCTATGGCAACCATCCACATGAAGTTATTTGGAGCACAGGTTAATAGTGTTTAACTTGTTCTTTTGCTGACGGGAAATGTCACTTCCTTGTTTGCTGAACCAAGGTGTTGTGTTTTGGTAGTAATATCTGATTTTTTTTAGTGGCCTTTTGAATTTTTCATAGTGTTAATTGCTGAATACTTAATTAATATTAGAGAAAGGTATCAAAAAAAATAAACATATGATTTTAGGATAAAATTAATTATATTTGCCGTAATATAACTTAACATAGCAAAATCTTCCATCAAATTAACTTTTTTTTGAAAAGCATCAAAAGACACCTGTTATATAATATATTCTCAATTAGCCTCATTTTTATTCTGATTGCAGAAAGTATGTGGACCATTTTACTTAAAAGTAATGCTTTGCTGATCTCAGTTCAATGCACTGAAAATCATGTCATTTCTAGGTCTTCATTTCATCTTTGTTTGTGTTGGTTTTAATTCTGAGCCTCAGTATTGTTTGTGTATAGTTCAGATTAATTTTCTGAAAATATCAGTAAGGAAACAACTAATACCTCTAGAAGGGTTTAAACAGTCTTGGAACATGCACTTCCCTGTGGGATACTTCTGAAGAGCCATTATCTGCAGCTGGATCACTGTTTGCTGTTGCAGACTTGGCGTTGAATGCATTTAGCACGAAGGCGCGTGGAGCGGTTTCACAGGAGGGGATTACAGGCGTTTGGGGCACACACATCTGTGCTGTGAACGGAGGAGCTGAGCTTCCCCCTGCTCACCAGCACTGGTGGTATCATCCTGCTCTTGGGGGACCTGATGAGAGTGAGGAGCACTGAGTTCCTGATGTATCATCTGAGGCAGAGTGAGAGGGGCGTTATGTGGACATGGGAGAAAAGGGGGGAAACTGATTGTCTTCAACTGCTCCCTGAAGAACCTATGCCTGTGTAGTGGAGTTCTCTGCTTAAGGGTTGCTGGGTAGGATGCACGGTGCTTTCTGTAAATGTGCATATTAAAATTTGACTGAAGCATTATGCTGCTAAGGGTATGTAGTATAGTATAGTATAGTATACACATAGTACATAGTAGACATTTAAAATCTTAATATTTTGTACTCTTTAGCATAATTTATTAATCGAATGATGCTAAGAAATGTTATTGAAAGCAGCGTGGAAACTTCGTCCTAATTTCCAAGAGTTCAGTATTCCCAACCCAGGTCAGATTTCACATTCAGGCAACTGAATAAAGAATAAATTTTCAAAAGTACTGCAAAATCAAAGCACCTTATTGTTAGAAAGAAAAAAAATGGAAAATCTGAACACTTGTCTCCATTTTCTCTATCCATTTAATTTTTATTTCTTCATGTATTTTATTATTGGCTTATCATCATTCTCAAAATACTGTTCATAAAAGGTCATATGTGACAACCACCTGTAATTCAAATAATTTTCTAAATTCTTCTGTAACTACTTTCAAAGCTTTCATGTAACAGAAACCTTAGTCCTCCTGTTGTAGCTCAAAGTCAGTCCACAATCCATACTTTACAGAAATGTTAGCTTGATTTTGTCCACTTGTACCACTTCATCAGGTATATATAGGTATGGGAGATGATACTGATTGTCCCTTCACTACAAAATTAATCTTCATCAGATATTCTTAGGATACATTTGCGACATGTTGCCAGCCAATAATATTGTATCTTTGGGTTTTTTTTTTGCTAGAGCCGTAGATTAACCACAAGCCTAGCAGGACCTTGCTTCTCCTTTGATAGTACAGGCGTGTTTTAAGGTCTGTTAGTGCTTTGTAAATTTGGGGAAATACTACTTTTGCTGTATCAGAAACATTTAGCTAAGATAGCTGGGTTTTAATGAACTGGTAATTGAGCAGCGTGCAGAACTGACTTTTAGTTTGTTAATTGTAATGGGATGGAACAGCTTTTTCAATGTAGTTCAGAGATATGTGTGATTAAAACCTTCAGGACTTCTTTTTTCACTTAACTGGAAAGATACTTTGTTTATTGTCAAATTAAAAATCATAAAGTCTATTTTTACAGACACTTGAAAGATTTTACTTTTGTTTTACCTACAAATATAAACACATTTGGAAATCTGAAAAAGTTCCTGTAAACAGGATTTTAGTCCTCAGAAATACTGTTTTGTCCCCTGAGCAGCTCCCTCCTTTAAAAAAGTCAAAACTGAACGAGGTGTCATCTTGAGCAATCTGATTTAACTTCGAAGTTGGATCTGACTTTGAAGTTTGCCGTGCTTTGGACTGGATGACCTCCAGAGATCTCTTCCAACCTGAATTATTCTGTGATTCTAAGTATTTTTTTTCCCAAATATCAGATGTTTCCTGTAATCCTACATTTGTTACTTTAAAATTCTGTGTGAAGAAATGTAAACCTTTTGATGCAACTTTAATTTGCTGTTAAAGCAACAAAACCTCAACATCAGCTTCTACATGGTTTTCTTTCATCTTTTTTTTTTTTTTTTTCCCCTAGGAATGATTCTGGGGTTTTTTATGATTTTTTTGACACATTTGATTACTTATCTCACTATTGTACGTGTTCTCTGTTGTTCATCAGGGGAGTTGGGATTTTTACTTAGGTTATTTATATCTGTTTTGGAAAGCTCATTTGGGTAGAGCCTTACATCCCTAGAATTCAATCAAACTTAGACATGAGCAGCTGAAAAAAGGTTTAGTTCTTTTCTGAATGAGAACCTTAAACATTGCACTGCTGTAAACATCAAATTTTTGGAAAAGAGTTTTAATGTGGATTTTTTTGTATAGAGAGGAAAAGAAAGCAAAATTCAGGGACCCTCAGGTGAGTAAATATAATAATTTTTGCAGGTGCCTTCTTTATTGGGAAAAAAGTTTGTGTCTGACTGTAAGTATCTCACCTGACTGTACTTACTGTTAGCAATGTGACAGTGCCAGGATTCATTCAAGCTGTAGCAGTTAGAGCTTACTTGTTCCCCTTGCACTCTGCTCTGAATACAGCCTGTACATGTAAATCCTGTTGAAGTGTTTCTTGTTTCCAGCAGTGCTGCATTGCTGAATTCGGTCTTGCTGCTGTTGGCTCATGAGACAGAGCAAGTTAATTAATTCAGCACAGTACTTAATTGAGTCACTGTGCCAGATGTCAATTACTTTTTAGATCTTTCAAGTTTCTGTCTTGGAGTGTGTTAGCAGTACACGTCTCAGAGTAGTGGAAGGTTGGGTACCTTGAACAGAAATAATTTTAATGCTGTTCACAATTGCAATAGGAATAGCAGGTGTTGGTGTGTCTTTAACAGTGTTGGAGCACTGTTGGGAAATACGGTAGAGCAAGGGCCACATCAGGACTGAAGGATACTCAAACTAAAGGTAGACTTGAAATAGCTGAATGACGAATAAATTTCTTAATTTTTCTCATCTGGGAGTTTAGCCAATACTTGTGAATTACATACAATTACATTATGAAATAATGCATGCTATTATTACTGTTACTGTTGATGAAACAATCTGCATGCAGCCAGCAGAAAATTTTAAGACACTGTTTTTAGCGAGTCTCAGATCTTAAAACTTGTGTAGGCATTTAAGTTTTGTTTCAAAGAGACCTTAAGAACTTCTTAGATCCTTCTTAAATATTTGTAGATACGTATTTAGATACTTTTATTCCTGTAATTTTGCCAAAGTGCTGAAATTCCTCTGCTCTCAGCTGCATGCATAGTTTGGGTATAGAGGTTATTGCTTTCCACTACTTTCACTTTCCATCCACTGTTCCATAATAGTTGGATAGTCCCAAGAAAATTAAGTGCATAGGAATATCTTTTCAATCCTAGAAAATGTACACGTCTGCATGTTTCCAGATTCTGTTTGAGATTTAATATAATCTTGATATTTAGACAAACAGTCCTGTGAAGATGTTGAACAACACTACTGGCTGTCTTCAGCTGGTGAGAGCTCAGCTGTAGAATATAGGGCAATACAATTTGACCAGGAAGTCTCCAAATTTGTGTCTTACTGCATCACAGAAAATTCAGTAGTTCATGGGCACCCACATAGAAAGTAGATAGAAATATATTTTGAATCATCAGACTCCTAGTTTGTGATTCCTGTCTTTAACAGGAAAGGGGGTTTGCACAAATGCCAAGTCTAATATGACCATGCAGGTGAAGAGAGCAGAAGACCTCTCCAGACTGGACCACTGAAAGAGGAGCTGCTGTGTGCAAGCAGAACTAAATCCAAGGCACTAGCAGCCTAGTTAAGAGAAAGCTGCTCACTTGCTTTTTTCAGCTGTAAATGTTTTCCCTGTTTGAGGGGACAGCTCAATAGGAATGAGGCCCTTGGAAACGAAAGCAGCACTGAACCACGCAGCCCACAATGGATGTGGAGCAGTGGTCTCTCCGACAGTAGTGTGGAGACATTCCAAGAGGCCTTTTCCCTTGGCTGCTGCCATCTAGTTTTTGGTGTTAATCTGTGCCCATGGCAGGGTTTTGTGAAGCAAAACAATGATCAGCTGTATCCAGCCCGCCATTGTCGTCTCCTTGTTGCAGGGAAGAGCATGCGGGGCAGGCCTGTATGAGCCTGATAAGGAAAAGAGGATTCAGTGTGGCTGTGAAGAGAATCCACAGGAGGAGAATGTGCAGGGCTGGGCCAGGCAAGAGTGGGACACAGCAGGGACCCTTTAATGGGATCTGTGAGGTTCAACACCAAAGAGACACCTCTGGAAGATACGCTCCTGGAACTGCTTGACTGGACAGCGTGGGAGGGGCTGAGGAGCCAAGGTTCAAAATGCAGTGAAGTTACTTACTCAGTAATCTGTGGCTGGTCACTTTGGGTCAGAAACCTCATGTCTCTAATGGACAGTGACTTTTAATCTTCAGAGTTGCAGCATGAGGGTTTTCTGGGAACTTTTGTTGGAGGTGCTGCATGGCTACAGAGAGACAGTAGTCTGTCCATAGTCAGGCTGTAGCCAGCCTGTAGTTTCTGTTTCTCTTATTCAAACATAGAAATGGATGAGGTAGATTTTACCTTTAGCTATTTAATGGCAAATGGAGAATTTTTCTCTCAATTGCAGAGAGCCATTTTTATATTTAGCTACCAAAAATGTCCTGAGTAATGAGCTTTGATTCTAATCTTTGTTATACTACTTTTATACCTTTAAATATGTCAAGTGACAAGAAGCATTTCTTTCTCATTTTTACTACTGCTCTTGTCAGGCTTTTCGTAATTGGACCTAGTTTAAGATCACGTCTTTCTGTCCCAAACATGAGCAGACTTTATTATTGTGGCACTTAGGACAGCACCTGTCACTCAACAGCTACGTGCTGACGTGCTGTGCATGTGCTGGGATTGGCTGCTTAGAACCGTAACATCACTGAGGTTGGAAAACACCTCTAAGATCATCAAGGCCAATTGTTAACCCAGCAGCACTGTGCTCATCACTGAATAGTGTCCCCTTGTAACACATTCAGATGTCTTTTGAACGCCTCAGGGATGGTGATTCCAGCATTTCTCTGGGCAGCCTGTTCCAATGCCTGCCAAAGTGAAGAAACTTTACCTCATATCCAGTGTAAACCTCCTCTGGCACAACTTGAGGCCACTTCCTACAAACTGAAATATTTTAAAAAATTGAGATATGCCAAGGTGTCCACATGGCTATCCACAAAGATCTTTGAGAACACATCACCTCACATTGCTTCTTTCACCAAGTACTCTCCCGTTTATATAGACATGCAGTTCAGGAGAATGCAATGACAAAAGAATCTTTAAAAAACTTTTGTTCAGAATTGTAGTTTAGATGCTTCTTTTCTTTTTTTCTTTTTTTTTAAGAAGTGATTTCTGCTCTTTTATTTACATTTACACAGATTTAAACCATGCTATCAATATGATAGGAAGATACTGTAAGGAGCTGAATAAACACCCTGTTTTGGAGAAATCCAAAAGCAGTTTTTTTCCAATTTGCAGAAGTATTTTCCAGATCTCAAATAGGTGATGAAGCAACATGGTACATTAAAGGAGAACCTTAATTCTGCACTTCTGCCTAAATGCTGTTAGTACACTGGTATTAGTACTGCATACCTTCCCATAGCCTTAGTTTTAAATTATTAAATATTTAAAGAACATGCAAATAAGACAGGGTTGAAATAACCTTCTTCTTTTTTTTTCTTCTTCTTCTTTTATGATTTGGTTATTTCCAGAATGTCAACAGGGAATTTTTACACTAAATTCCTCTTGTTTTTTAACCTTATTTCCTTAACTATAGCCCTTTTTAGACTACACGTACCCATGGTTCATTTTCACACCTGTTTATCAAAACAGAATAACTTTAACATTTCTTTAAAACTATCACTGGTAATTTTGAAATGTTTTTAAAGATAATTCAGTTACTTGTTGCTTGCTGTGAGCATCTCCATTAAGCAGAATTTATTCTAATACTACTGTAATTAAGTAGTAGACTTTACCAATCATTCCCATTAAACTAACAGAGTTCCCTGGGAGAAAACTCAGTGAACTATCTGTCCTATTTTGGCAAGCTTCATTTCAGTAGGGGGTCCTTCTGGGAGTGGGAATGTACCCTGGGGCACATCGCCAAGCAGCTGCTGAGAGCAGAGCAAGGGAATGGTTCTGCAGAATAGATGAGGCAGAGTCAAGAGCCTAGAACAGAAAAAAAGGCAAGAAAATTTGGTCCAGGGCCTCCCAGACATCAGTAAAGGGAGATGCTATCTCCAAGTGCTAGGCTTTTTCATTTTAGGATGTGGAGAAAGGGGAGAAGAGAAAAGCTGTTTAATTAGAGAATCACTGCAGTAAACGTCAGTAGCAACACATTCTTGTGCTTCTGCACTGTCATATCTTAGTAGACTTCTACCTAGTCTAATCTTCACTGTACAACAGGCTTTAAGACACAGATGCTAATTTTGTGATTGTAGATTTTGCTAAATTATCACAGATTTTAGAATGGGATGTAGTTTTATTTAAAAACTTCATGTAAGAGAAACAATTTATTTATCTTCATTTAAAGTCATTAATGTAGCTCAGTGCCCTACAGTACTTAAGAGGCACAAGTTCTTTAACTGTGTTTAAGATGTGAAATTTACCATTAAATGTTGTCCTCTGAGAAAAATTTTCAATTCATGCTTTTTATAATGATACTACTTCTTATTTATGAACCATACATATTATAGACTAGGCAGATATAAAATGCCAGTTTTAAATATGCAGCAGTTTTGGAAGTCATCTTCTCACTAAACAGTAACACTATCTTTTTTTATTCTGGAATAAAATTCAGTCTCTAAAATGTTGACACTTTTTTCAGTAGTTTCACATTCATAGAACAAGCATGGGAAATTTTAGCTCCATCGTTTTAGTAGCACATAAGGCTGTGAAGGTGTTCGTGTCTATGAAGATGTTTGCATTGTTAAGACAAGAATTTGGCACTTATAATGTGCACAGAACTGAAAGACTAGGAGGCTGGTGCTCTCTCTTTGACCATTTGAAAATAAAACATCCTGGAAGCCATGGGTAGTTTTTTGCCTGCTACACATAAAGCTCTGCCTGCCCAAGGGTAATTAGCCTCGGGGCACACTGGTGGTGGAAAAAAGCGCTGCTATGCTGTTGCCTGCGGAACTGTGGTCGCACTTGTGCTGCGCTCAGTATGTTGTCAGCATGTGCTGTCTGGACATGCAAATGCATAAGATTATGAAAACATCAACAGATGCTTTCCACAGGACTGGTGGATGCCATAGTGGGCAGTTGCTTGGAATGAAAGTGTGCTCTAGGGAAAATCTTGGTGTCAGAATTTGTTTGTTAATAAAACAAGCAAGATACCGTATCACAGTAACAGTAACTATTTTAAATTGTTGTCTATCTTCATTTAAATAAATAAATAAATTACTTCAAGTAAAGGAATGGACTTGTGGTTTCAGTTAAGATAGTGGCTGCTTGCTGATCACTTTCATACAGTGTGATGGAATGATCAAAATTCAAAAGATCAGTTCCTTTTCTGTCTGAATATGCTTGAGAGAAGTAGCCTATAAATTTTTGAGAAGGATGGAAATTAAAGTTATTTCTGGTTGTTTCATTGCCAGCCAAATTAACTGTGTGCTGTGAAAGTGTGGGTTTGAATGTTTTGAATAGAAAAAACCCTCTCAACATTTCTAGAAAGTATTGTTAGTACAGTGTGTGTGAATACGTAAATCTATAGAAAATGGATATTTAAATATAAATATGTAAAAAATATATAGTAACTATATATATATACATATGTATATATCCACACACACAATGTACTTACATTGTAAGTGATAGTATATAAACCAGCATATTCTATTATATATCTATAATTACTATATTCTGATCAGAAGGAGGTATTGACTGTTCCTAGGTCCTGTTTTACTTGAAATACTTTAATTTTGCTGAACTTTCCTCACTGTTCAGCTGCAACTCCTTTTCTAATGATGTTGAAGTATCCCATGGCCAGTAGCAAAATGAGTAAACAAATAAATCTACTTTGCACTACCAAAGTATGGGCAAAGAAATTCAGAGCTTGGCCTGAGAAACTCAGTGCTGAGTGAAGCTTATGAATGTCCTGAGCCTCATTTATCAAGCCTGGAGAACAAGTTCAGCAGTCTAATCCAATGGTGGCTCCTCAGACTCCAGGGAAGCTCAAAAGACAATCAGCTCCAGTCATTAGGGCTCTGAGCAAAGAGCATAGGAGGCACCACTGCTTGCTGTCCTTACCTTCCCTACCAGCCCCAGACCACCTGCAGAGGGGAAAGCTGCAGCAAGGACTGCACAGCTGGCCTGATGATGTTATTTATTTATAGGTTTATTTGCATGTCCTGATATTCCATACATGGTGAATTATATGCGTAGCCTCGTAGGATTTTATATTGTTTCATCTTTATATTGTTTCATTGGGTGCAGCAAGGTGGGGGTCAGTCTCTTCTCCCAGGTGACCAGTGTCAGGACAAGAGGAAATGTCCTCAGGATGTGCCAGAGGAGGTGCAGGCTGGGCATTGGGCATTTTCAAGGAGAGGATTGCTAAACATTGGAATGGGCTGCCCAGGGAGGTGATGGAGTCACCATCCCTGGAGCTGTTCAAGCAATGACTGGATGTGGCACTTGGCTCCATGGTCTAATTGACAAGGTGTGGATCAGGAAAAGGACTTGGTTTGACTTGATGATCTCAGAGGTGTTTTCCAACCTAAATGATTCTGTAATAATCATATCCTATCTTAACTAACTGAATATCAATTAGTAGACTTTTGCCCCCTTTCTTATATACTAATGCATTTTAATGCATTAGTAACAATGCTTCACAACTTTTGAATCATTAAATTTAGTTTTTTTAGCTCTTTTAACATATTTAGGAAATAATTGAGTTTGCACAGACAAAATGCTGTCCTTTCTGTACTGTAAAGGAAGGATAGCACTCTGAACACTACTGATGCATTTAGGAAAAACTACATAACATATGAGATATCATCACAGTTTATGTAGATTATTCTCACTCTGAGAATGTCTTATAATTTAAAATTCCTCCTGTCACAGATTAGCTTTTATATCTTGTTTTTGACATTTGATTTGATACCTGAAATGCATAGAAGATACTATTTTTCATAAAAGCTTTATATGTGTTAGTAATTATTTATGTATTTATTTAAAAGCATCTCACATTTCCCAAAATATTTGTTTTTCTTTGAAGCCTTCTTTTCCACATGACAGTCTCTGATCTGGGGGATAAGTGGCCACTTTTTTTAAACAAGAAACTGGAACTCCTGCCATGTGTGAGGACATTAAAGACAAGTTTAGGGGAGCTGAGGGAGGTGTGCCTCAAAGCTGGGGAGGTGAGGAAGGATTCTTCCCTCTCTCCCCCTCCTGCAAGCTGTTGTCCTCACTTTTGGAAGAAAACTGGGGCAAATTAGCATAAAGGAAAGAGAGCAATAAAGCAGAAAACAATAGTAGATCCAAAATATCTTAGTTCCTGCTTTTCTGCTTGTGTTTAAGCAGGCCTGGTTCTACTATTTCGAATTTTTAAGTCTGCAGTGGACCTTACAGTATAGTGGATCTTAGTCTTACTGCTCTGCTTTCATGCTGTTTCTTTCTCTTGGATGCAGTCGCATTTGTTACATTAAATATTGGATTTTGTTGTTTATATTTGTTAAATTACAGATCATAATCTTCTGTTTTGGGATCCAATATTTTACCTTACTTCAGTTTCTCACTCCGGTCAATCCACCTCCACCAAGTCAAAATATCATTTTAATCCTATATGCATCTGTGCTGGAGGATTTCCCTTGCTTCTGGGATCCACCTGGATCACAAGGACTGACATGAAGGATTGCATTACGTGAACCTTCCAGACTCAGCAAGGTATCAGCAAGGGAGATTTAGTTTAGATACGAGAAAGAGCTTCCTAATGTTAGTGAGAGTGAAAAGCTGGAGGAGATTCAGGAGGTTGCAGTAAATCTGTGGCTGGAGTGTTTCAGAACAGGCTGGACTGAGACGACAGGAGTGGTGTAGACGCAGCTGAGCTGTGGTGTGGGGGAAGGAAAGGGAGCAGATGACCCTGTGGCTTTTGGCAGCCTGATGCTGAGAAGTGTCTGCAGCCAACTTCACTTGTTTGGCTGCCCAGAAATGCCTGCAGGTAGCTAAAATCTTTCAAGATTGGCTTTAAAAGGAGCAGAATGAGACACTAGTTTTTTTAAGAAGATGGCAGATGGGGCATTACAGGAAGCTAGACAGTTGGTCACACCAGTATAGGATACTGGTTTCAAAATCTAATTGAAATATAACAAGGCCTAGCTAAGAGATAAGGAAGTAAGCTGCTGTATTTCTTTGGCATATGTCCCTTCTCAATTGCCTGCAGGTTTTTTTCTTCTGAATGTCCTCCCTTCCCACTCCAGTTTCTTTCTAACTAAAGTTAGAATTATAGCCAAATATTAAATCAGTTAGCCTTTTCAAAACATTACTTTCAGTTTTACTTAGGATGTTGTTTCTAAGTTTTGTGTAGTTCTTTTTTTAAGGAATATATAAGGATCATTGTCCCCGGATTTTGCACACATTTTTGCCACACATTTGCAGAGTGAGAGCACTACTATTGCATTTTCAGGATGCCAAGTGTGTGCACTTTCATCTGATGCCTCAGGAACTAAGCTGAATCTTGATTTTTATAGTCCGTCATCACTGTCCGGTACCAGAGCGCCGATTAGACGGGCTGAAAAACAGGGAATACACGATGGGTTGGAGATGGAAACATTTGCAAGGAGGCTTTTGGAGTCACCAGCGTCCTCAGAGCTCATTTTGTGCTTCTGTGCTAGTAGATCACTGACATGCATACAGAAATGATACCTGTATGCAGTAAATGATTGCACATACTCTGATTACTTTTGAAACCACTTCCCCGCACCCTGCCACATTCAGCAGTGGAAAATAAGAATAATATACGTGTTTTGAAACTTGACCTCCCAAATGTGAGACCACTTGGTGTGGTTGTGACTCCTTAACATTCCTTACATTCCCTCTCTCAAGCCAAATTGTTAGCACTTGTTGCAGGGTTTAAGTGGCTTTATAGTGGCACCTATTAGCTTGCTCTGGATAGTGGCATGCTTGGGACTAAATGGCCTTTCTGACCTTTAACAAGCATTTTCTTGTCAGTCAAACCAAAGATACTTGACCCTCTGTTTTTTCACTGTTACTACCATAACCGAGAGGTCTGCTGAACTCTTCAGAAATACAGTCAGGATGTCCTCAGTGCTTTCTGTGCTTCTTTGCTGTGCTGTTGAGCACAGCATCTTGCCCTTGCAGCATCTCCTTCGGGATAATTGCATGGCATGGGGAAGTAGAGAAATTCACGGGGTGGAATTTTCTGCCATGACCCTCTGCAGCCTGGCATTCAGCCTCATGAGAGCTACAGTAGCACACTGCCTCGATATTTCCAGTTTCCGTCTGTATTGGGATAACAGAGATGGCTGGAGTTACTCTTTCAAGGCAACACAGAGCATGGACAAGTCTCTTCCAAATGAAGTATGTGTTAGAGGTCGCAGTTATATGTCTGTATTTTTAAATCTAGGTGGTTTTCTGTTTCCATGTGTAGTCTTTGAAAAAATACAAAGCAATGAAAAGGAATGCACAATGATCACAAATTTCCAACAGTGATTAATAGTGCACTTAGGACTTGGTTTTGCCTATCACTAAGCATTAGCAGGAGGTGCTGAGCACCCTAAACTTCCATTCAAAGCAGTAGGGCTGAGGTGTGCTAGCATTTTCCAACACTGAATGCTGGAAGTACAGCCTGTAAACCTCTCCATAGAAGATAAATATTTGTTATTTATTTGACCTTGAAGATGGGACTAGTTTGATAGGGTTAAGGTCAATGAGTATATTATTTTTAGACAAGATACAGAGTACTTGGATAGTTCTGCTTTATTTTAGTGTGTTAACATCTGGCAGCATTCTGTGTTCCATATGCTGCTGATTGTCCTGATACATTCATCTTCAGTGATTATCAAAAAGATTTCAGTGCTCTGGAGTTTAAAATCACATATTTGAGAAGACAAATGCATGAAGATAAGTAGAAAAGCTGCTTGTAGGTTTCTGTGTAGAAGACCAATGTTTGCGCAATCATGGCAAGTACACTATTAATTCAGAAATGTTTTTTGAATTTACTTAATTAGCTAGTGTCTGTAAGGGTGAAAAATAGTGTATTAGAATTCAATGTTGTTGACACAATAGACATAGAGAACATTGCTTCCTGGAATTCTGATTTCACTTTTTTGATTCTACATGCTGCACAACAGCTAATTTTGGATTATGGTGAATAGTTAAGGGGATTTTAGATTTGCACCCTTTTCTCAAGTATTATTTTTATATGCTTGGGTCTCTGAAAGTTTAGCTATGCTTCTGTTGTTTCATTACAATAAGTACACACATAACTATCAACTGACTTTTTATTTTTTGTATTGGTGTTTTCAGTTTTCCTAGGTTGACAAAATTCTTTCCAGGGCTATAAATTACTATTTTCATTTTGTGCTGCTTTGGCCTTACATGCTAGCAGCTTCAGGGGAGAAAGATTTAAGAGTTTCACGTAGAATTTTCCACACCAAAGCAGGTATTCCCTTTTACAGTACCACCTTCTTTCTGAGAATGCAAAAACCCTGCCACAATCCCAACAAATGGTGAAGCAAAAATCAAACTAAGGCAGTAGTCTGTCAGCTTTGTAAGTCTCTTGTGGCTTCTGCCACAGCCCACTTATATGTTAGAGACCAGTCCTCTAGGCTAGCCCACTGTGGGGCTGCCCAGATTCCTGCAAGCAATAGTTCAGGTAAGGAAGCAGCTGTAGGGTTCAAAGTCCAGAAGGATGAGCCTCTGCTTCCAGCACCTCCTGTCAGACAGTTCCTTGCTGCTTCGCTCTCTGCTAGGAAGGAGGGGTGCCATGAAATCAGCTGTGGCCGTGGCTCTTGAGCCAAACCCTGGCACCAGGGTCTGTCAACACAACATGGCATGGGATGTCTGGTCTAAGTAGACATCAGGAAAGCAGCAGGAAGACTAAAGTGGCAGTTTGCCATAAAACAGAAGGTACAGAAGCAACTAAGGTAGCAATGTTGTTCCTTAATATTTCTCTCTTAATTCAATATCTATCATTTCAATGAGAAAAATAAAGGCAGCAAAGTCTCTTGGGGCACATAACATATCCTGACCCACTATTCAGATAAAACTTGTTTTATTTAATCATGTACAAATTTGTTTAGATCTTAGCAGTGACCACTCTTCCTGTTGCCAATATCTATTAATGATAATTACTTCAAATACTATACTCACTCAGTGATAGCATCACATCATGGTGAGGAAGATTGTGATCTTATCTAAACCTATTCTGTTTAACTCTGACACTCCTTCTATTATAGTGGGGCCCCGATAAGATCATGCCTGTTAGGATCAGACATTAGTTGAAATCAATATTTGAAAATGTGCCTGTTTTTGCTTAATAGCAAAGTTAGTGTGAGGGTCATAGTGAGATCATTTGTTGGATGAGGTTATACAGCTTCATCTTGTAATGGAAACGTGTTCCTTGCTTCAGCTGCTGGTGAAAACTAAAAACAAGGGCTCTTTGAAAGCTGTACAGCTTTGCTAATCATCACTGTGTGAGGAAGATACAATCATTATTATGATATTTAACATCTGTAGTGCTGCAGCATGTTGAGGTTCAAATCGGGAACTAATGCTCCTTTTTGCTAGACTCTGGACCTGATATTAAAAAGACAGCTGCTAGCCTCAGCTAGCTTAGGTCCTGGTTTTAGACCAGGCATGAATGCAATGGCAACAAGTGAGTGTGGAAGCCAAAAGCTAAAATGGCAGTAATTAAGATTAGTATAGTAACAGTTGTGTCACACTAAAACAGTGGATGTTTGGTTTTTAGAGATATGGAATGAAAAATGCAGTGAGTTTGCAGATTACTTCAGAGAATTCTTCTGTATGCATTAATCGAGTGGAATAAAATACAAATAAATCAGGAGTATTTATTTAGATAGTAGTTTTGGAACTTATTTTCTGATAAAGAAGGATGTAATCAAGATCAGTGATGATGAACCCTTTTAGGGCTTGGTGCCAAATTTATTTTAAAAAGCTCAGAAACTCCTGTGCTGCCAACATTAATCTCTCTGTAACAAATTTGGCACTAGTGCCAGCTGTTTATGGTTACTGGTGGAGATGAATAATCAGAAAACACAAAACACCATAATGCTGTTTTGCTGAAAAATATGGTTACTCTTTTGTAAGACTTTTCAATATTTAATCAAAGAAACCAAAGCAGAGCCCTGAGAGTATTGCATAGGATGTATGAGACCTACAGTGCCCCTTTCTGGCAAACCATTAATTTTTACTCTCCAATAAATAAAAAAGTACAACAGGACAGATTAAAAATGACAAATGAATAGTGAATGACCCATTGTTTTGATCGCAGGACTGCAAAATATGAGTGACACTAGTCCTGTGCCCAAGGTTGGCATCAAAGGGCCTCATGCGTAGCTTCCAGTGCAAGGCACATGCCCTGACCACTAGACAGCTGTAGAGAGAAAGGCTCCAAGTGATACATTAACAGATCTGTTAAATCATTTCAGTGTAGAATTAAAAAAAAAAAGATTGGAAATTTCCACATTTTTCCTGAAATTGAGGTCTGTTTGAATGCCCATCTCTTTATTTAGATTAAATGCTAATACTAGTGATGTACTAAGAACTGGGCAGTGTTTACCAACCATTTCCATTTCAGTCATGCCACTCCTCACTGACTATGTCTGATCATAACCTCTAACTTCTTGTGGTTTGACTTGGATTTCCTTTGCAGTTCTCAACTTGATTCCAGTTCCTCGCATTTGACACACCAGTGGCTAAATTTATGATGGTGTTTTCTGAAAGAGAGGAATGTGCAGATGACAGGAGTGCTAGTTTTCACTAGAAAAAGTCAGAGAGTTTTTAATTTGGGACAGAACATGTATGGTATCATGATCTCTGCTAATTATTACGTATATGTCATTACCAGTATCACATATGTGCCAACTGGTAGTTATGGCGAGGTGTAACTTTAATTTATGTTTGTTCGAACACAAAAGTAAGTGGAATGACAAATGAATAAATCATTGCAGCAGTGTTAACGGTAAAAGCATGACTGAACTCACTATCATCATATTGCCTTTCAATTCAATTAAATGCCACTGCGTACTGTTTTAATATCATATATGAAAGCAATGTAAATTGAAATTAAAAAGTCATCAAAGTGGATTTATACAGATGAAAAATTTCCCCTGTAAGATGTGTATAAGGGTATTTGAGGGATGTTTTGCCCAGAAAAAGTGAGGCATTTCTTGTTTTCATTGAATAGTGTGTACTTTTGGATACAATATGAATAATAAAGGTGTAGATTTCATTTTACTTTTAAGTTTAGTTGTAACAAGCAGAGGGAGGAGCAGAGCCATTTTTAAATCATCCCTGAGAAAAATAGGAAGAAAGTGTCTTTGAAAGAAATTTGAAATATGTCAAGATTTTAGACATCTGTGTCACAGTGCAAGGAAGAATTTTCTTAAGATTTTTTTTTCCATTTACCCAAATTTATTTTAATCTGTCTTCATGCCAAAAAATCTGATACATCATTGCAGTATTTGTATACAAAAATGGGTGTTATTCCACCAGTGCATTTCCACAATATGGCATTCAATAGACCAGTGACAACAATTTTTCATGGATGTTACTGAAAAACCAGTGTACTGGTAGAATTTTGAAGTGTTAATGTTTAAACACTGACCTCTTTAAAGTGTTGAATTTTTGAACAATTCTCCTCATTATTTCTTTCTTTGTTGGTTTAATTCTGAAATATTTTCAAATTCATGGAATAGCAACACTTTTCACTTGCCTGTTTTTATTTCAGAGGTCTTTGTGATGTATTTTTGGCCACAGTGTGCTAGGTGTAGAACCCCAAATGTTTCAGTGGGGCAGGAAAGGTGACTTTTTTTTCTTGTTCTGAAACCATGATGAGTTTACATTTAAACACAATGCAAAGCCAGAGCACTGCAGTCTTCTGCCTTACTCCTAGATATGTATAAAACAGAAATAACATTAAGACAATTGGATATATCTGAAAAAGCAAGGTGGATTTTTTTCCATCAATATCCCTTCTTTCTTCCTATATAAAGAAAGATGAAGAACCATAATTTTACTTCTATAATAGCAAAATATTTCACTTACTCCATTCCTTAGCTCCCAGCATTGTCTGGCCACATGCAGCAAGTTTAAGACCTTTTGTTCAACTTGTGTGATAGTGCGGTCAGTTCACTTTAAACTTGACTCCAAAACAATTAGATTAAGGAGCAATAAGAAAAAATTAAAATCAATTATACCTGCATAAATAATGGGGAACAGTATTTTTGACTATTTATTTGAATTATTTTTATTGTTGTAACTTTATTTTTTTTGATTTGCACATTCTGTCCCAAGAAGCTTTTGATATCCAGACTAGCATGTCACAAAACAGGTAATCCTGCTGTTATTACAACACCTGAATCAGGATGGCAAAGAAGAGGAAATCTCTTCCTGAAAGAACTTACAGACAAAGAACAGGAAACATTTTCTAATGGAAGATCAAGGCACAAAGAAATTAACAGACCTGCTTGACAGAACACTGGAGGTCTCAGGTTTCCTACAGGTTAGACAAACACCTGTGTTGAAGGATTATTCCCCGGAATGATGAGCAGGCACCCAAAGAGTTGTATATTAGCACCCTGAGAACTGAACTAATTTTTATACTTTTTATTAAAAAATTGTTACGAGAAAGTAGACATCTAGGAATCAATCTATTCATAGACATTTCATGATATAAAAGAAGACTAAACTTCTTAAGTATATTACATGCAGATCTTAACGGTAAAGAAAATGCAAATACAAAACAATGCTTCTTTGAATACATTCTCAAATGTACCACCTATGAAAAATAAAAGAAAATCAGTAGACTCATACTTAAGTCAAGAAACAATTACTCTGCACCAAATTCCCATCATTTCATAACTGATGTGTTAAACTTTGAACATGAAGGTATATAAAAAAATCCAGATTTGCAAAGAGTAGGATCCCTTGTAATGTAAAGGAATGATTAAACCAATAGATAGCACACTGGTGTGCATAGTCTGGATTATGTCTTTGAAAAAGAGAAAATGCTTGATGATGGTGTAGCAGCACTATGTTTCCAATAGGCCAGTCAGTCAAATGCAAATACAGTCTATAATAAAAGAGCTGGTTGGCATAGTAATTGGGAAATGAATGTTATTTGTAGCTCCATATTTCTGTCTTTAGGAGTCTAAGAACTAGGAGGTTGGTATTGATAAGAGGGTTTGTGTATAAATCCTTTGTAATGAGGCTGTGCCTCTTCAGTCATTTGTATTAATTTTAACTTTAGATATGAACATCATTCTCTGAAAGGGGTGACAACTAAAATAACTAATTTCACAAATGTCTAGGGAGAAAAAAAATTACTCATTTTAGAAAAAAAAAAATCCCTGCTTCCTTTTTGATTGTTTGGTTGGGTTTAGGTGGGGTTGTTCTGTGGCAGGGGGAGATTGAGAATATGTACAGGATTACCTTAAAGCCTTATAAAGCATGCACGATAGATTGTTGCTGCCTTTGTGCAGATATTGACAAAGATGAGTTCAAAGATGAGTTCTCCTGTTCTGCAGGAGAAATACTAACTGTAACGTGTATCACAAGAGGCATAAAAGCCCTTGCAGTCTTTAGCACAGGTCAGAAAGTCTCCAAATGCCTTGAGATCTTCATCAGTGTCAACCATTGATAGTACTTTCATGTTTGTTTTTTTCCTTATTGGCCTATTTGGGTGATTATTTACCAATGTATTTGACAGTTTTTGCTGTTCCCTGTCTTCATGCATACACCTCTATTTGACATCTTGTTCATATTATATGAACTTCTGAATATTTCTGTAAGATCACCTGGAATGCATAACTTGAGGGTCTTAAAGAGTGGGGAGTCTGGAGCATTGTGGAAAGGTGAAGTTCTGTCAGTGGGTTTGATTGCCTTTGTCTTGTTACTCTGTCCACACCCCACCAGGTCTCTCCCTGCAGCATCATTTGCAGCTGCATGGATTCCCTTGGCTCTCCACCTTCCTGTCCCCCATCTCCTGATATTTATCTCTTATTTATGTTTCTGGTACTTGCCCCTTTGCCGTTCTCCTCACTTTCCAATCTGTCGTTGCTCGCTCTTTCAGCTGTGTTTCCTTCTCCTTTCTCTAATTTCTCTGTCCTTTCTCTTACTGATCTTCAAGGGGTTTTTTTAATGTTCAAGGACTTGCCCTTCCTTGATTTCAAGCTGCACTCTAAACAGCTAATTTAGAGTTAATTATTTAGAATTAGCATTTAGAACTGATTTTAAGGAAATAAAAAAACCTGAATGGTAATTTTGTGTAAAAATAGGAATGTATGATGAGTTTCCCTGTTCAGGATAGCATGTCCATTCCTGAGGCTAGTTGTAGGACTGGCTTGAAAGGATCCATCTACTTTTCACTTTACCACTGTCTGTTCCTTTGCTGCTTACAGGGACATAATCGGTTTCTGTCTTTGGCCATTAAGTGAGCACAGCAGAGAGCAAGAAGGAATCTCTTGCTTCTGTCCCTGCCCAAGTTTGACATTACACACAATTAGTCAGGTGTATTAAGGGCTTACTGTGCCATCTTCTGCATGAGCATCAGGCTTGGGTATTACCAGAGGCATGCTAGCAGGCTCGATGGACCAGTGGACTGATCTTACACAGTAAATCCCACTCCTTTGTGATGTGTTGACAGACCCTTACCTCAAACAGTGCTAGCAGGCACTGCTGTAATAAAACCAGACTGGCTCATTATTTACTTGTGAGATTTTCCATAAAAGCAGCATAAATGTTAATGAATAAATAATCTTCTCCCAAATTTCTTACAATAACTGAGCTTACCCCAGGCAGGTTGTGCTGCTGTAGATCAGGGTTTGAAAAATGTTGAGAATTCCTTATTCCCAGTAGTGCAGTGGGAAGAAAAGTTGGTCACTCCCATGTCATTTATTTCTCTGTGAGGTGTTGAGGGCTACGGTCTCTTGTCTTTACACATCCTTGCTCATACTAAATCACTCACTAAGAGCTAACAAAAAATTTCAGAGGAAAGAAAGATAACAGAGAAAAACATGCAAAATATTAGTTAAATTAATAAAATAATCCCACTTCCCTGATCTTGTGTGCAGAAAGAAAAGAAGAAATTGAATTGAAAATGCATTAGGTAATGCCTGATCTAGGAATTAATCTGCTTACTTACACACAGAAGAGATACAAATTCTCTTGAGATAGCTAACTTGGTTTCTGATGTGGTATAATCCATGTTTACACATGTTGCACTGAATTGTAAGGAGAAAAGATTCCTGTGGAAAATGAAGCAGAGATGGAAAGCAGAATGGGGAAAAATTGGTTTGTAACATAAAGTAGTATTCTCTTTCTCACCATTCAAAAGAGCACATTAAAAGAAATATGTCACCTTTGATCTGAACTGGAGAAAAGGTGCTTGTTTTAATTGAATCTCCTTACTTCAGAAGCTTTTAGCTGCCTTTTTGGCTGACTGAATAAGGCTGTGGGAAAATGTAAAGTTATTGTTGTTCAGCCTCAATTGAAATTAAGAGGCTGGAATCATTCTTTCAGCCTTTCATAGACTTTATTTTTAATATATTTACTTTGAGTAGTGTTCTTTATTCCTTTGCATTTGGATCACTCCTTAGGCATTTGTCATTATTGAAAAGTAAATGTCTGGTTGCCACAGTTTAACTGACCTGTGGGCTGGGAAACAATGTTGTTTAAGATAAATTTTGGGGAAAGACCTCAGGTAGAGATGGCAATCTCATTATCCATGCCTGTCTAGGAATTTGTAGGCAATGCTGGGATGACTGGTTTCCTTGAGACTATAACATGCCTTCTCACCTTCATTTTATACTCATTTTCGTAAATGAGTTGAGGAAGTGTTTCAATTTTGAGAAGGTTTAAAATATCAGATGCATTTCATTGTGAAAGGGGGGTTCATCTTAAAGGAGTTTTGCAGCTTTTCAGGTTAAAAAAACCCCAAACAAATAACAAAAAACAAACTC